>JANRGW010010052.1:0-25377 GCA_024733675.1 Psilopsiagon aymara
CAAACTGACCAAAGAGGTATTCCATACCACAGCACATCATGCCCAGTATATAAACTGGGGGCAGTTACCCGGAAGGGTTAGAGCACTGCTGTGTTGGGCTGGGTATCGGCCAGCGGGTGGTGAGCAGTTGTACTTTCTTCCCTTGTTATTTTTCCTTTATCATTATTATTGGTGGCAGCAGCAATGGTTTGTGCTACACCTTAGTTAATGGACTGAGGTTCTTATCTCAACCCCTGGGAGTTACATTCTTTTGATTCTCCTCCCAATTCCTCCAGGAGGAAGGGGAGGAAGGGAGGGGAGGAGTGAGCGAGTGGCTGGGTTCTGGGTTGCTGGCTGGGCTTAAACCACAATAAAGGATCACTGATCCTGCAGCAAAAGTCAGGTTTAGCTCAATAAAATTAGGTCCTTACCTTTGCAAGATTCTCCGTAAAGACATTTTGTATAATCTTGGACTGTACAGGCCCGGGGCATATGTTGATAATACTGATCTCTGGGTAGTCAGTCAGCTCAGTCCGAAGAGAATTAAAGAAGCCCTAGGAGAAAAGAAGCCCTAGGATGTAATACATCTTTGCCATGTTGCCACATGTGGCAAGGTTTAACTAACTATATATTTACACAGTGACTATGCTGTAAAGGTAACAATATTCCATTAAAAGCAATTCCTACTACTTTGGCTTTTTACATTCAATGGCTAATATCTGCAATTATAGACATTGATATGTGTCACTGAGCTCTCAAATACACAGCAGTTTCTCTGAACTACAGCCAGATGCTGCTGTCCCTGTATCGAGGCCAACCCTGACAGCCCTGGCAGTGGAAGTGCCACCAACTTGAATACAATATTGTGGAAGTTATCTTTTACAGGTGAATTGATCTTTGTGGCGTTTCTATTGTCACTTGTTTCTATTGAGTAAGTGGCACTGGTTCCATGTAAGAGGAGGAAAACTGTTCAGCATATTAAGTCAAAGATACATCCTGCTATTTTTAGGAGGTAACTCTACACTGCTGAATACACTGCAGAGCATGAAATTTGCATTCACAGTTATAAATCTTATTTCAGCTCAGGAATATGCTACCAGTATATCTAAGTTAAACTATAATTACAAAAGCTGCAAGTATTTCCTTTAAGCTAACAGGATAAAAGTTTTCTTAATCCCTGTAGAAGTTCACATTTAGACAGCAACTACTATAGGGAACATGACCAATTCAGGAAGGTGCTTCCTACCAAAGTTGCTGGTCAAGCACTGCAGAGATATGACTCAGCAAATACCACACCATGTCTTATCTTTGACCTGGGTAATAACACATCCCCGTTTATTCTAACGCACAATTTTTTATCATAAGAGAGTGAGCACAGCCTGATGAACTTCTCCCACTGTCCTAAAAATGCATAATCTGTACTCCCATCCAGCCCAAGAAGAGGGCTGGCTAACCCAGAGCCCTTCAGAAATTGCAACACAGGGCTAACATCAGCCAAAACCACTCCTGTCCTGACACACAAGTCATCATCTGGGGCTATACACTAAAGTCAGGCCCCAAGTTGCTCACTGGTGCTCACATATAACAAAGAACACAGGTGCTAATTTCCCAGTTGCTGGTGACTAATTCTAGCTTATAGACTGCATACACGATCAGCTTCGTTACAGTGTGTATTTAAAGTTAAAAGTATCTGCAGCACTGATTCTATGGTATCAGACTGTCACAGCATGTTATCAAAGCCTAGGTATGCTCAAATTCCAGAGGATTAAATGCTAACATTAAGATACATATGACCAGGAGTCTGCTTCTGGACACATGGGAAAGCACTGGTGATCTGCCAACCACCCAGCTGTTTTGGATTAAAAACCCAGACCCTCCCCTAGATTGCCTCCTGCACTGAAAGGAGCTTCCTCCAGTACCGAGGAACACCTTCAGATATGAAACCAACATGCTGGGCTCTATTCCTGTCTCCAGGCTAACACTACAGCCATGACCTGCACTGTCCACATCCCTTTCATTCCCTGAAGGGTCCTGGGCCCACATCTCAAGAAAACCCCCTTAGCTCCCAAGTCACAGCACAACTTCTGCAACAGGACTGCGCCAGTCCTGCTGAGAAGAACATAACAAGTGTAAAGACACCAGACGCCAAAGGGGAATGGGAAGCAGCTTGTGTCATGAGCAAGGCCATGTGGGCAAGCAGAGGACATGGTGCTGCTCCTTGCTCATGAGTGCTTTATATCCTCCTCACCCAACACTGACGGGGAGCGAAGCTCTCCTTGAAGCACAGCCTGAAGAGTGGCCTACGCAGCTGTCCTCCCTCCTTTGGGCAATCGTTAGTTAACGAGCAGGACTGAGTAAGAGCTCTCCCAGCCCACAACCCCTTGTCACACCCTGTGGATTTGGGGTGGTGAGGAACAGAACTGAGTCCCATTTTGCCTGAAGAACACAAACACAAGATGTACTTGTTCCAGTATCTGAAGGGGGTTTATAAGGATGCTGGGGAGGAAATCTTCATTACAGACTGTAGTGAGAAGACAAGGGGTAACGGGTTCAAACTGAAGCAGGGGAAGTTTAGATTGGATATAAAGAAGAAATTCTTTGCTGTAAGGGTGGTGAGGCACTGGAATGGGTTGCCCAGGGAAGTTGTGAATGCTCCATTGCTGGTCATCTTCAAGGCCAGGTTGAACAGAGCCTTGGGTGACATGGTTTAGTGTGAGGTGTCCCTGCTCATGGCAGGGGGTTTGGAACTTGATGATCTTAAGGTCATTTTGAACCCTAACTGTTCTATGATTCTACTTCCAGGAGCTGAAAGGTTTCATGTCTAGAATGCTGCGATAGAAAATGAAGCCAGAAACATCACTTGGTCACTTGTGACAAAGCACTACATCAGCTCAAATGCTGGCAGGCTTCTGGGATCCAAGTTCTACCTAAGAACAGACACCTGCCTGCAGCCCTGAGTAGCCACCAAAGGCACACAGTGCTGCAGGCAATCCCAGACACGCTCCTGCAGAGGGCACTGGCTGCAGCACACATCACTATCCCAGTATTCCAAGGGGAGCCCTGCTCACCTGAGCAAGTTGCAAGGTACCAAAAACCGAGCATTGGTTCAGTGAGCTTATGTTACCTCTGGAAATCACCTTCACAGCAGCTGGAGAACACAGAGCTGCTGAGGCTTTTTTCAGAGTGCTGTTTGAGTTGCACTGTCAAAGTCACTGCAATTTCATTAAGGGGTGCAAAGCCAGTAAACATGCAGTGCATGTAGCTAGAGATCACAGATAGCTCCTGTTTGTGCTCTGTGGCCATTCTGCTATCCCCCTCCATTTCAAGCAGTTTCCGTGCCCTATCCTTCCCCTGGGCCTTTCCAGCTTTGTGACCAAATCCTTGGAGATGCTAAAGGCAGCAAGGCTGAGCCAACTTCTACCATGACAGAAACATTCAGAAACAATCCCCTAATGACCCGAAAACAAAGAGTAGTGGCTGCTGCTCAGTGCAGTCCATGTGCTTATTAGACAAGCTCATGATTAAGGAATATTTTGAAGGGCACCACTTCTGATCCACCCCCATGCCTCCAATTACATGAACTGCAACTAGATGAATGGCACATGATCTCCATGAGCATCATCACACCAGGAGAGAAGCTGCACCAGTCACATGCAGACTCCCACGGACTCAACTCTTGCTCTTACAGCACTCCCAAAACTGAAAGGGAAATTTCATCAGTAGAACATTGACATGAAGAATTCCAGTTGGCATTAATCAAAGCATAATTGTATTACAAACAAACTTTAAATCTTAACAGAATTCCTTCCTTCCTCCTCCAACTGCCATTTAAAAGAAATTAAGAAACAACAACAACATAATCCAAAAACCACAACCAAAGCCAAACAAAAGGAAGAAAGAAGGGACTTTTTTCATAAAAGGCATGATTAAGACTGTGTAAGACTGCAGCAGTAACTGCCAGCTGTGGTGGACTCCAAAGCATGAATCAAAAAAAACCCCAAACCATAACAGATGAATTCATGTCAAACAGGCTTGCATATTTAATAACTGGTGGCCAAAATGCAATCTTCATTTCAGTAAGATCTCAGAATATGGGCTGACTCATGCTGGGAAAATGCAACTGGAAAAGCATCACTTTATGCTTCGCCACATCTTTCCCCTACCCTCTCTCTAGAGATTTCTTCTTGGTCATAGTCAGAGCTGGGCAAGGGCTACTGGAGCGGCCTGCCATTCCAACAGACTTCCCTTCCCTGAATTTACTGGTGAAGTTTAATATTTAAAAAAAAGCCTTTCCAGTTTTGGGGGGTTCCACGCCCACATCCAGCTATGATTCCAGACTGACCAGAGACTCAGACAGCCTTTCCGAAATCTACTTTGTAAATCACATGTTTTAACACCTGCAACTCTGCACAGAACTGCTCTGAAACAAAAACAACAAAGGAAGCTTGGGGTCTGACCTGCTTACTGAGCAGAGGTAGAAGCTAACAAAGAGACAAACAGTTCCGTTAGCTTATTTTAATTAAGCCAGAAACTCTCTCTTCAAAACTCTGCCCATATTTTTCACCTTAACAAGAAATTCGGAGTTCTGAGATTCATTTCTCTAACAACAACATGTGAGTTCCTTGTGCTCTGCAACTAATGAGCCATGCTTAGATGAGCCCCACCACACCCAAAAGATAGTTCAACTGGAAGAACTGTTATTAAATAAAGGAGCATAAGGGGAATTCATGCTTCTGCTCCTTGCATTCTTCTAATTTAAGTCTACTAGACTTGACCCAACAGTTGGCCTCTAATGGGCAATTTCACCACTGGCACTCAAATGTAGAGCAGCAGATCTCTCCTCATCATTAACTGAAAACTTTATTAGCAGAGACTTGTTACTGTCTTTTACATCTCCATTCTTTCCAGTGTCTGGTGGCTTTGCAGTGTCAGCCACTTGTTACATTTTTATTGCTGTTAGACAAACCATCAAAGCCACTGATCCCATAGCTTAAGCAATGTTATTTACCCAGATTATGTGCTTAAACCCAGCAAAGAGTAAAAAGCTGCTGTTTTTTCAAACCTGAGCACAGCAAAAGTTTATCTTACTGAGATCAAAAAGTACATAAGCCAGAAATCAAACAGTGATGAAAGACACACATCTGAACAAATCTGCTGTTTAAATAAGCAATTCCTCTGTGATGCAGCTGGTCTTTTTTCCCCCAGATACTTTTTTGAGCTCTTTACTGTTTTTCTACCCAAGTGAGACTCCTGTCAAAAACTCTCTCCAAGCAGTACTGAAAGTTAAGCGTCATGCACAGGATAACTCCCTAAGAGACAATGAGCTGCTGGTTCTTCACAGCAAGATTCAGAACTGTTGGGAAGACTTGTTCAGATGCTCCCCATCAGATCAGGAATTCTATTCTCTGAATAGTCTGCTTTACCACTCGCTGTTTTTGTTTTACTGTCCTAAAGACTGCCAGTAGTCTTAAAACTCTCACCAGTGACTCTCCCTTCTCCCTAACTGAGTAAAGATGAGAACACTAGGATTTCTAAATGCAGCAGAATAATCCACAGATTTAGGTACTCCTTCATCTGAAAGCCACAGGCTAAGGTCTTGGGTTTCTCGTTGGTATTTAACTATGTAGTGTTAGCCCAACTAAGATGACATTTGAATTTTAGTTAGGAAAATAAATTTACACTGGGAGCAGACACATTTCACCTTTCAGAGCAAATAAATTCCAAACAACTTTCAAAACCTGAAGAAATTACATAATGCTGTGTGCAATTACAGGTGACACTTCTGTTCTCTCTGCAGAATAAAGCCTTTTGCTATGGCACTAACCTGTGCTGGTCTATTACACAAGATTTAGTTAACCTCAGAAATATAACTTACCTGCAGAGCATGCTTGCTGGCACAGTACCCAGAGGCAAGGGGAGCTCCCATGATACCCATCACACTGCTCACAGTAACAATCCTTCCCTTCTTCCTTTGGATCATGTGATTCAGGACATGTTTTGTTAAAGAGATTGTACCCAGGTAGTTGAGCTCTATTATGGCACTATAGACATCCAGGTTTGTATCCACAAACAAGGAGCGCTGGGAACGTCCACCGTTGTTGACCAAAACATCAATCTCAGGAAAGATACAATGATAAATTAATAGATCACATCTCCTTTAATACCTGTGCAATTGTTAAGTGGCTGTTCCCTTCCCTCTAGTGTCATCTCTACTATATGCCAGTAAGATGCATCAGCTGCTGAAGCAGTTTCAGCAGTTGCTCCCCACTCCTGACTAGGTACCCCCTTTGAATTGAGGGCTGGCTCATTTTGGGCTGAGTTAGCACACTATGAATACAGTGTTTGATGCCAAACAAGGTTAATTCCTAGTACAAGAACACTGGCAGCTGAAAACTTGTTTTCCATACAACATTTTTTTAACCTTACTGCACTGCAGCAAATAACACTTAACATTTGGGTCCTGCAAGGTGACCTCTGAGAAGTTTTGTGCAAAGCAGAAACCGACAAGTAAAGAACAGAAGAAACAAATCTGGTACCACTAATTTCACAGTGAGATCAAGTGATCTAAAGGCTTACCTTGAAGTTTTGCACATTGTTTTTAATACTGGGTAGATCTGACTGCTACTGCCTTAACTCTGCACTCTAGACCAGCAATCAAGAAAACTCTGCACCAAAGAAGGCAAACAGTTGTGCCTGAAAACCAGTTTTGTTCCACATGGTTCTGAGCCCAAATTACATGCCTTTACTGAAATTACAAAACAAATGTTCTGACTTCCAGACACAATTTTAAGCTCTGAATTGCTCCAGTTGGCCCAGAAATTCAGTGATATCAAGCAAGTGAATTTTTAGTTCTTGACAATAACCAGTGATTATTTGTCCATTGCTGCACCTCTGCAAAGCCGGTTGAAACCAAGAAACAAGCAACAGAAGGGATGAATCTTCAGAAACTTTTTGGGAAGTGAATTTACCATATGACAGAATAGAAGTGAAACATGAACATAAATGCAAGTATAGGGCATAGGGAAAAAAAAGAAGTTTAACCCCAAAAATACACCTTACCTTGCCAAAATGCTTAAGAACACTGTTGGTTGCAGCTTCATGAGAGCTTCTATCAGTCAAGTCAAGACGCAGAACAAGGATATCTTTTTCATCCAGGCTGCTAATCTCTAAAAACAAACATAAAATAAATGGGAACCAGTAAGACTACTAATGTAACAACTGTGGGTAATGTAATGTGCTTTTAAACACTAAGTTTTCACTAAAAAGAACCCAAGAAGCCATAACACTGAGTTGGAAAAAAAAATGCTTGCTCTGTTTTCATTTTGATCTCCACACAGAACTCATTTTTTATCTGTTCCTATCAAGTCTTTGGTTTTGCATCATTAAGGTTTTGCATCATTAAGGTTTTGCTTCTGAAAAGCTTGACTTTGTGTAGCTTTTCACTCAGTTCCCCAAATAAATTACAATTTTTGGGAGTAACACATAACTGAAATTTTTCACTGAGACATTCAGAAGCACCACATATTGGCAGCCTTGGCACTTTGCCTGTATATTAGCTGGTGAAGTGTGTTTATGAGTAGCTATGAGGCAGAGTCCAGAGAAGTTAGACTGTTGAATAGTGATTGGAGGATGTAGAAGGAGAAGGGGTTTGTTTAACTGACAGCTTTTAATATATCTATCTCCTGAAATAAAAGTCAGATGTCATTATGCCTTCATGTTGAGCCTTTTTACCAGTGTCCCTTCAGAACAACTGACCTTTTCCACAGAAAATATTTCCTAAGCAATGATGTGTGACCCTGGGGTTTTGAGGCAGATGACTAGCAAAAATAAAATCTTTGAGGTTTATCTCTTCGGAGGGGTTTTAGCTACATTTAACAGGATTCTTTTTCTCCTGCCTTTTTTATGTTACCTTGATAGTGCTACTTTTGTTTCTAAATTGATTTCGAGCCACAACTAAGTGTACCTACTCCCCTTTAACCATCTGCCCTCTTCAGTGAGCCAAGGGCTCTGACTTTTTGATTACTACTTCTCACATACACAGGTAAGATTGAACTTTATCTTTAGAGTGATGCAAAAATAAGGAGGTTAGTTAAATCTGTTAGTTACTTCTGTTCAAAGGTCATTAGTGTTTAGGCTACTAGTTAAAATAAACCCATCTGTCTGTTAAAGCTACCAGTATTTCCACTTACTGCTCCCTCCAACCATTCCATGTATGATTTCCCCTCCACCTCTTCCAGAATACACCACTAAAATCCATGTAGTTTAAACCCCTCTCTGAGAGATACATCTCTACCTCATGCTCCCTCAAGCAGAATTTCCACAGTTAAAACCTACTGAGATCGGCACGTTTCTGCTGTGGATTAACAAGACCATATAATCAACTCAGCCAAGAAAGTTATACAGGTAGGGGAAAAAAGAGCGAAGGAAGAGACAGAGACTGCTGATAAGGAATGAAATGCTCTTTTACATGATGTAAGAAACTTCAGGAAATATCAAACCAGAAGAGTAGTTCTTGTTTTGGAGCAATACGCAGCCTAATCTGACTTCCACCCGCAACACACTCAGACTCATACATCTCTATCACTTTCCTTAGTTTTTGTCTAGGGTGAGGAATCCTTGCTCTGGTCATGCCTCACGGGCAGCTTTTACCAAACTTCTGACATCCTTGTTATCCTTTTTGTATACTTTTACTGCCCACTCATCCTGCTTTTGATCTGGCAGATGACCTGAACTGTCCCCAGTGTTGAAGGCACACG
The DNA here is from genome assembly GCA_024733675.1 of Psilopsiagon aymara. Lineage (NCBI taxonomy): Eukaryota > Metazoa > Chordata > Aves > Psittaciformes > Psittacidae > Psilopsiagon > Psilopsiagon aymara. The sequence goes on from JANRGW010010052.1 coordinate 8,736, forward strand.
TGTCCCAATTTATACATTGCCAAAATCATGTTCTCCTTTCCTTTTACCCCTAGTATTCCACTTCCTTTTCTGCCTGCTATCAAACCAGTGGTTTTAAGGGATCAATTACTATAACCCAGAAAAACACTTGCTCCCAGACCTTAGTTTATAGTTCATAGTTTCACGCAAATGGTAACATAACTCAGCAAACACCCTTTAGTGATGTGTTTCAGCTGCAGTGTCAGTTGCACATAGCCACCAGCTCTCAGGTGCAACATACTTGAAACTGAGTTCTTAAAGCTCAGTCTACCCAGAAAAATGGTCACTTTCACTCAGCTGTGAAACAGCTTTGTTTTCTGGAGGTCCTTTAAAGTCTCCTTACATAGCAGCCCTACAGTACATGGCTTCTGGTAGGGATCAAACTGCCCAACCACCAAGCAGCAGGCCTTTTGATATTCTCCTGTTATAGCAATTAAGGGCTGCCTCTTCCCTGCTTATGGTCCATTAAGTTCCAGTTACTTTTTAACTAAAACACGATTATAATTGCCCAAAGCCAACTTGTTTTTCGAAAGACAGCTGCGTAAGTACTGTTGACTTAGAACAGTATTTTGTCACAACATCAAGTGTACACCTCCTTCCCCCAGGATCCCCTTTAGGTTTCCACATTAACAACTCTTTTCAATACATGTTAATCCAAGTTAGCAGTTTCTTGTAACATGATCAGTATTACTTAGCACAGGGCCTTTATTTTCCATCTCTTTAGCATTTCCTCTGCTACCTCTTATTTCTGTCTTGTATAGTGCCCTTTAATAGGGGCTTTTAGCAGAGGCTGAACAACATAACCTCCTGAGGTCCATTCCAACCTCAATTACTATCTAATTCCACAATTTACAGACTGTCATTCATTGGGTCTATCCATATTTAAATCCTATTTGAGCCCTGTCAAATCAAGAAACATCTCCCCTACCTATTATTTTACTTTTGGGGCTTTTGAGAAAAAACAGCCTCCAACATTACTGGTGAAGTTCAACTCACGCTACAGAGAGTGGGGGGGAAACAGAGAAGCCACCTGCAGGAACCATGTAAGCTATACAAGCTGTTTTCTCTCCCTCCTGCAAAAGTGCAATGAAGTGTTAAGTTGGCATATGCATGACTCAACAGGTATTACCATAGCTTTTATGGTACGTTCCTTCTCTCTCTTTCAGCCTTTTAGCAGTGCAGAATGCATAAACATGTATTACAGGGTGGTGTCTCTAAATATTGACCGAGATGTATGTGCTGGTTTCTGACATTAATACAAAAATCACCTAGTTACATTGCTGCTGTGTACAGCATCTACAGCAGGCATGTTAGAGCCCATTAGCTCAAATTATGCCTTATAATTCAGCCAAATTCAAATTAATGTTACATGCTGCAGCTCAATCTTAATCCATCCTGCACTACTCAAACCTCACAGAATACTCCTGAACTCAGTTGCAAAAATATGCAGGTGGAAGCAGACACAAGCCACCCAAGAAGCACATGGACCCACTGCCCAAACATGCAGGGACGGGATCAAGAAGATCAATTCTCAGAGTTGAAACTGGTGAGGAATGTGAAAGGCAACAAGGACTTATAGGTACAGCACCAACAAAAGGAAGACCGGAGAGGGAGCTCATTGCTGAACAGGGATGTCAAGGAAGCAACGAAGGGCACAGAAAAACATGGGGTACTCATTGCCTTCTTTGCCTTAGCCTTCACTGGCAAGATCTCCTCTCAGGTCTCCTGCACTCCTGAGGCTAGACTTTGCAAAAAGAAATACTACCAACATCAGAGGAAGACCAAGTTAGGGACAAACTGCACATACAAGCAGGAAATCTACACATCCAAGATTCAAAAGAGTTGACCAATGTCACTCATCTTTGGAAGGTACTTGGCAAGTCAAGTAGCTCCCCAATAACTAGAGAAAACCAAGCATCACACAGCCATCACACAGCCTACCCACAGTCCTTGGCAAAACTATGTGCCGATTCCTCCTGAAAGCAATTTGCAAGTACATGAAGGACATGAAGGTGAATGGGAAAAGCCAGCGCAGATTTAGCATGAACATATAATGCTTGATCAACTTAAATGCTTTATGTGATGACTGGCTCTGGGGACAAGGGGAGAGCAGTGGAGGTTCTTTACCCTGACTATGTAATTTTCTATGTTGTCTTCCACAGCATCCTGGAAACTATACTGGGGAAATATCAGGGTTCTAGGTGAGTGGATTACAATGCCAATGAAAACCAGGGTGGATCACCCGAGAAAAACACCAGTAACCAACCATTCAAAGTCTAACTAGTGGCCAGTGGTATCCCTCCATGATCAGTATCTTTTAATGTCTTAATGACCCAGACGATGGAACAGAACACAGGTTTTCATCAAACTTTCAGTTAACATCAAGTTCAAAGGAGCAGCTGCTGCACTGGAAGGTAGGCCCATCATTTCAAGGGTGTCTTAAGCTGCAAGAATGGTCTGACAAACCTCATTAAGCTCAGTAAGTCAAATCCAAAATTTCACACCTGGGACAGAGTAATGCCATGCAGTACTGCAGGCCAACGCCCAAATTTCTACCTACCAGCTCTCCAAATAAAACCAGATGGAAGGACAACAGCGAGTTGAATGTAATTCAGCAATTGGCTCTGGCAATTACAGATGTTCGTGGGCTGCACTAGCCAGAGCAGATTGAGGGAGGTGATTTTTAAGTGCCTCTGCACAGAGTTCTAAGACTGCATCTAGAGTATTGTGTGCAATTTTGGACACCACTAGCTGAAGACAAATACTGATTAACTGGAGAGAGCATAAAGGGACACTAAAATGACTAGGGAGGCCTACTGCACATAATAATCAAAGAAAGGGGTTGAAGCTGGGTTTACATAGTCTTGAGAAAAGAAGGATAAGAGGGGAAGTGGCCCCACTACTCTCTTCCACTTCTTAAAGGCTGGCTACAGAAAATGTGGAATAACTATGTCACTGAAGAGTTTCAATATACCTAATCTGACCTACAGTTACAGTTCAGTAGCATATACTTGCAAAACACATGGCTACATAAGACTACAACGCCAGTATATACCACAGCTAAGACATTTCACAGGGTCACTTAAAAGTTGGCAGAGGCAGAAATCATTTTAAATAAATTGGTTCATATGTATTTAAATACCATTTCTGAATATTCCTTATCACATCATACTCTCATACAAGTGTTGTCTGAAAATCCATAGCCATGATTATGGCTCCTGCCAGCCTATCTAGTGGGTTTTTGCAATGTCAAAAACAACCACAGGTGCAAATGTAGTTGTGTACTTCTACTGACCACTAAACATTGCACCACAGAGCACTGGAATTCTGCCCTGACAAACTATCACTTAACCACACTGTCATCTTATGTCCCATGCTCCTTTTCAAAGATAACTATTTGAGTGAGCTTTTTAAGCATCAGAAAATAGAACTAAGGAAAGCTCCCTGACAGATTTTTGGAGTATGCCAACTTTTAGATTTCTAGAAATGCCAAGATGCTAACCCAAGACAAACACTTCATTATTCACTAGCACACATTCCAAGCAGACTGTGGACATTCTATTAACATTACCAGGAATGAACTGTGATAATACAGTATAAAATACTGCATACTGAGCTATGGAGGATAAATAGATAGACAAAGGTATGTTAAGCACATTCAAAACCTGTTTATCAGCATGAATTAACTATCTCCTTCAGCGTTGAGCACAAAAACAGAAAGGAAAGAGAGATAGGAGAAATGAAAATGAAAGCCTACTGACTTAGTAGGCATATGAAAGATAACTGCAATAGTTTAACATTCTGCTTCACATTTGTTCCTCTTGATCTATAGGAGATCCTTTCTTGCACATACTCAGAATAAGTTTTTCTGAACATTTCTATGAATTCCTTCTCCAAAAAGGAACATCAGTTGCCAGTATGCCTGTAACAGGCACAAACCTGAAGAAAGAAGACTTCTTAGCAGGATGCAGCCATATGGCATGAGACTGTTTCCTCCATTCCCCACAGTATTTATTCCTTTTCTTAATCTAGTAGCTTACAAGACCACTTGCAAATGATCATGAGATATTTAGGTAACACCAGGTTATGAAGGAACTCATAATGCAAATCTATACAAGGGCTTCTCACTCACAAAAAGAAACCACCAGCTTCAAATGTACAGCAAAGTTATGTGTAAAGTTTACTTTTACCATGAAATTCATTCCTGCAATATGTGAGTTAGTATTTCTGCAGCAACTTCATCACAGCAAGAGCAAAACTGCTCACATGAAGCAGTAAATTGTACTTACGAAGGCATTTCTTCTTCACTCTTTCCAGCTCATCCTCTCTTCTTGCTGAGATGGCAAGCAAGGCTCCTATCTTTGACAGCTGGTAAGCCAGTTCCTCTCCTATTCCACTCGAAGCTCCTGTCACCCAGACCACCTTTCCACGCAGTTCATTTTCTATCAAAAAATAGAGACAGCAGTTCACACACTGCCAATGCTAGGAGAAACATGAAGTCACTGCAGGGGTATAATCTGGTAATGTTTTTAAGAAATATGTTATTTGGAGGGCCTATTACAAAATCCTGACTTATGTTCTGGTCACATGTAGTTGTGAAATTGTTCATAGCTGCTCTGTTGTCACTTGAACTTTGTTCCAAGGCTAACCTGAATAAACACTGTGTATTGACCTGACAGTAGCATGGCTTTTCTGCAAGCCACCCCCACACACCATTTTCACTAACCTCATCAAGGAAAGCTTCAGAGGAAAAGGGACAAGAGAATTCTTGAAAATGGCAGGAAACAGTTACTGTATCACAAATCCAAACAAAAGCCTATGCCAACCTTTCCCAACAATGCTCTACCTCAAAAATGTTCCCAAGTAATTGCCAACAGAACTCTCTGAACAAAGACAATCGTAACAAACCAAATGGGTGTTCATCCACTTTGGCTTGTATCTGATGCAGGTTAATTCTCACATTGGACAGAGCACAGTACACCGAGTTTCCAAGGTGTAAGTTCATGTGTAAATTTTCCATGTACTCATAGTCTCTGCCCAGGCATGCTTTTTCAACTGGTAGTAAAAATTACTCTTTTTACTCTTCTGCTTATGTGCCTGTTTCCCTCTTTTGCAATCTTCCCCACTTCATGATACACCTGGGGACTGCGAAGAGGCTTAGCTTTTCAGACACACATCCAAAATAATCAAACACAAGAGATGCCTGAAAAAACACCTATACAATTCTAGAACATGATTTAAGGATTTGCATATGCTCCATTCCTGGAAGCGTTCAAAGCAGGGCTTTGGATAACCTGGTCTAGTGGAAGGTTTTCCTGTCTGTGGCAGGAGAGCTGGAACTATATGATCCTTAATGTCCCTTCCAACCCAAACCATTTGATGAGTCTATGATGAATAATCACTAATATCAGAGCACTTTCCAGAACACATCATTGCCTAACACCTGTATGTGTTCAAGATCAGTGACTTAGTTTTACTGAAAATCTGACTCAAGTACTCAAGTCACTGACAGGCTCAGTAGTACTGAGTAGTACTCAGAGCTCTTCCTTCTATTTTTCAAGTTTGTAGAGAAGAGCATTCCAACAATATCATACCAAGAAAGTTTTCATGGTATAATTGAAACAGCAGAGCCAAATACAGTTCCTGAGAATTAAAAACAGCTCTATTCTTAAAAAAGGCCAGAACAGCACTTCTCCGCTCACTGAAATTTACCCACTCTTTTTAAATTAACAAAAGTACTTATTTTTCCCTGCAGCCATAAGCTGAAAGTGCTTTTACATCCTGCTTACTTCAGTAATCAGTTCCTGCTTCTCTCTACACCACACAGTGTGTTTCAAATTTCTACTTTGAGTCTTAATGACACAAATCCCATGAAGAGACCAGCACCAAAACGTTCTACCCTTCTGACAAGAGCAGAGAGCACTCAAGACTATCAGAGCTCAGCTGGAGTTTGTGGGACTGACAGTGAGTACTACTCATCTTTTTTTAAGCTGACTGTATTCCAGTCAAAGAAAAATCTCTCCTAAAACCAAGCTTTGATGGTTTGTGGTGGTTTGCAGTTCTTTTTTTTTTTTTTCTTTTTCAAAAACAGTAACATCAACAACAATCACTTTCTAAGCAAGAGATGTATTCTAAGGTTATGAACTTGCAAATTGGAAAGGGGTGTTGCTGAAGTTGTAGGCATGATTACAGTATTAATCATTATACCAAACAGCTGTTGTCTGTAAATCCTATTCACAGTTTCATTCCAATACATTCTACATGTATTGGAATACATTTCCTATAGTTTTATTCCAATACATTATAAATTAATTGAATTAACTTCAATTAAGTTTCCTACAGTTTTATTCCAATACATGATAAATTAATTGAATTAACCACAAGAAGCATGGGGGCTCATCTCTCCTGTTACTTTCTTGGCAAAAAAACCATGTAGACAAACACTACATGAACAAAACAACACATGGACATACTTTGAACCCTGCTTACCACACTCGTCTATCTCCTCTTGCTACTGAAAACAAATCCGTTTCCCTCTACCACTTAGTTTCATTGTTCCCAACCTGTCTTGGGCAGCTTCACTGCAGTTATTCAGGATCTTGTTCTGTGGGCAGAATAATTAACTGAGATAAGGAAAGTTTTCCACTGATTACTTAGTGCTTAGCCCCCAGTGCGAACGGTTACTAAGCACCGAGTTGCTGGGAGTTAACATAATGGAAAAGCTAGCTCAAATGCCAATGTAGAACAAGTATCAAACCACCAGCTTGCTTCCCAATTAATGTCCTGTTGCTACTGGAAATAAGTTTAAAAATTAACCTTGCCAAATTAAAAAATAAAAACATATTATACTAACCATTAACTACTGTGTTACAAGCTATAGCACATGAGAGGTTGAACAGAATAGTACCACAAGTAATCCAGGAAATGCTTTTGTAGCTCTATTTAGGTTTTTTCTCCCAGCATTTTATAGCTCCTGTAAGCACAAGGTTGCCATGTCCTTCCATTTATGAAAATACTTCGGGGTGGGGAGGTTTAAAGGAGAACATCCTCCCAACAGGCCTCAAGAATCATACCATTATTCCCAGCTTTAGGAACTGGCTTTCAGATGTGTAGGCTTTCACAGGTAAGACTCCTCCTTGTCTTGATAATATTACTCTGCCTGTGAAAAGCACACCATCTAGAGTGACTGCTGTTCAGGTAATGAAATACACAACCCATCAGGAAAGTTACCCAGCATCCGGAAACCCCTCACTCCTGTCCACACAAGTATTTAGAAGACGAGAAGCAATACAGCACCCGCCAGTGGCACAATCCAGAACTGAATTCTCCCTCTAGCACTGAATGGTTGAAATAAAATCAGTCTAACCTGTATTAAGACCTTTCTCCATAATTATTGTTTATGGCACGAGAGACAGAATCACAGAACTACAGAATGGTTTGGGTTGGGAGGGACCAACTCCCCTGCCATGGGCAGGGGCACCTTCCACTAGACCCGGTTGCTCCAAGCCCTGTCCCACCTGGCCTTGAACACTGCCAGGGACAGGGCAGCCACAGCTTCTCTGGGCAACCTGTGCCAGTGCCTCACCACCCTCACAGTAAAGAGCTTCTTTCTTACATGCAATCTAAATCTATCCTCTTTCCATTTAAAGCCATTACCCCTCACCCTATTGTTGTCTGAAAACCAGATTCATGCCCAGCATGCAGTAGACCGATCCCACACAATCAGGAGAAATACGGTTTACTCAGGCCCGAGTGTAGACTGTTCCACAAATCAAGCACACCAATGCTAGCTTTCTTCTGTACATTTATACACAAAACCTACAACAAAAGGTAGTACACTCCCAGTTACAGCGACTGTCTGTAACCTACATATAATTGTAGTATTTGCTGTGATACTTCTAGCTCCTACACACGCTTAGGGGGTCTCCACCTGAGCCAGGGTTTTGAGCTGTGGGCACGATTTTTAGCATTACAATGAAGACAGGTCACTGTCTGACAATTCAAAATGTTAGTTCTGTCAAATTAGTTAATTGACCGGTCCCTTTGGATGCTGTCCTATGATCCTTCAAACACAAACAGAATCTGGTTGCACCCATGAGCTCCTTATTGTTTTAAGAGGGTCACTTGGCCCTAGGCCCAGGACGCAGTAACTATGGCTGTGGGTACTAACCGCAGCTGCACAATGCGGCAAGCGGTGTATCTTATCCCTATCACTACTGGCCCTTATCAGACCTTCCTTCGGCACGGTTCTTCAACCACGTGCTCACCAGACAGCCTCGGCTCCTCCGCATGCTCGTGCCAGAACTGGATATCTGCCCAAGAACAGTACAAAACAAGCCTTTCCGGGCCAAACAAGCCAACCCTCCCCATAAATATGCTGGAGCTCACGACTCTGTGAAGCTGCTTTTAGAACTGCTTTACCGACATGATAAGCACCACACACCTTGCTGGGTAAGGGCAGGAAAACTATGCCTTGGGTTATTTCTACAGACGAGGCCACGGGCAGCTGCTGAGGGTTGGTTTTACCGAGCCTGAGGCGACTTCATTCCATCGCTGAGATCCCCCCTCCTCCGTTGCCCACACGCCGCCATCCCCTCTCCCCTCACGGGTCGTCACGGACCCGCCACCGCGCTCCGCCACCGCCCCGCTCCCGGCAGCTGCTGGCGGACGGCTTTACCTGGCTTCTTGCCCCGCCACTCGGCCCACAGCAGCGTGAGGTCGCCATCGGCCCGCACCCAGCGCAGCACCTGCACAATCAGGACCAGGAGCGCGCTGCCCGCCAGCGCCAGGCACAGAGCGCAGCCCAACGCCATGGCCGACACGGCTGACCCGTCCGCGGCGCCCCTTTATCGGGCCCCGACGCGGATGGAGCCGCCCCGCTGCCGGGAGCCAGCGCCGGCCCCCTCCCCGCCTCTCGCTTTCCCTTCCACCCCCTTTCGCCGCCGGACAGGGCGGAGAGCCCCGCTATCTGCGCGGTGCCCTGTACGAGGCGGGCCGGGCCGGCGCGGCTGGAGCAGGCAAAGGCTGCAAGAGAGAGGCCACGCGTGTGACAGGGTGAAGGTTGTTTTCGGGGTTAGGGAGCTCTGACTTTCCCTGGACTTGGCCCCGAGGGGAGGGGAGGGTTGCCCGGCCTTTCTCAACTTGTAAACAACGCCGGCCGCTGCACGTCTGCGGGCGGTGTCCAGAGATCAAACCCTGATGTTAAGAAATCAAAAGCCAGTGCCGGCCTTACTGAGGAAAGCTTCACGGCTGACCCCTGGGGACAGCAGCCATTCTGGTCACCCCGGAGCTCCGCGGCGGCACGCAGCCTTGCTGCAGCACCCGCGACCCTGGGCACAGGCCATGTGCATCCCTCCCGCAGCCTCCCTCCCGCCCGTGCTCCTGCAGCAACCCTGCCCTTAGACATGCCTCCCACGGCGCCGCCTGCGGAGGCACCCCCGGTTCTCATACACCCGCTCTGGCCAGCATCTCGGACGCTGGGTTTAAACCCTGGGCTTCAAAAGTCGTGGTGCTGGAGACCCGTAAGTGCTAAAACCGGAGGGACTGTGGCATTTATGGGCATCACATCACTGTCACCTACAGCTCTTCACCACTGCATTGCTAGTGTTTTTACCTGAATGTTTAAAAAGGCTTTCACATCAAAGGGTACAAATATAAAAGGGGAGCCCAAAATAATTCCCGCCTCTTTGCCAGGCACTCGACAGAAATGCATGCAGACCTTATCTAGGATACACTTACATTAGATACTAGAAAGAAGTTCTTCCCTGTGAGGGTGGTGAGGCACTGGCACAGGTTGCCCGGAGAAGCTGTGGCTGCCCCATCCCTGGCAGTGTTCAAAGCCAGGTTGAACGGGGCTTGGAGCAACCTGCTCTAGTGGAAGGTGTCCCCGCCCGTGGGAGGGATGATCTTCCAGTGCATCTGTACACAGTGCAATCGCCGTCAGTAGAGATTTTGCTGCCTATCCCCAAGACCACAAACATGGTCTTGAAGTGCCTGCTCAGTGGATGAAGGTATGCTCAGTGTGAGACTGAGCATGGGAGGGAGAGAACTGGAAAACTCAGAAGGTCCTTTACAAGGTAATGTCCATTCTTGCTGTTTTCCAACTCACAAATAGTAAATACATTCATCTCATTCGTATTATCTTTATGATCAATATACGTCAGGAATTTTCATAATTATAGACACCTGAGTCTATTAAAAGATCTCTTGTGATCCCCACCAGCTAGAAATCATTAAAGCCACCATAGGCTGCAGCTGTTCCCTATGGCTGCTGTAAACCATCCAAATCATGCTGGACTGTGAGATTTCTTCTCAACCTCAAAGTAATTGGCAAAAGATTGACAGGAGTCCAGGACTGCCACTTCCAGTCTAACCTTTTATCACCAGCAGTGGTCCAACTTTCCTTGCTGGAAATACAACTTTGAGTGTTGACAGTAACATACATTCTTTTTGGTCTTTCAGAGCCAGCAACTACTTGGAGAAGAGCTGTTTGACCAAGAACCAATGAAAAATGAAACATCTCTTAAAGGTTGTGACAAAGAACTTGGATTTGACTGACATATGAATTCCCAAGGAAAACCAAAAATATGTCTCTTTCTAATGCCTGAATTGAGTTTCCAGATGAGAAGCTCATTTTCACTTTCTGAAGAGGCCATTGCTAACAGTTTTTACAAGTCAACCAAAGTCAACCTGAACATCAACAAAATGAATGACAGTTCTGTTGAACTTTGTCCTGTGATTGATGCAGACAGCACTTTGGTGTTCAGTAAACATACTCTGATATCCATACAAAGTACTAAACTGCAGTTGTGAAGTGCAAGAGCCAATGTAAAGCTGAAAAAAAAGAAAAACTCGGGAAGAGTTACCAATGTGGCACGTCACAGTCTTGCTCCACAACCCTGCTGTGAACCTTGCTGTGGTTCCCCATGTTGACTCTGTGGCAGCAGATAACAGATCAATTAAAGTCAGTGCCTAACATGATAACATGCCTTATTCTTAAGAGTTACACACATTGTATTGACACACTCAATGTAAATAAAAACAAGATAAGCTGCCTTCTGTCTCCAAAGCAATAAGGCAGAAATAAATATTTGATTAGATTGCTGTTTCTGTATTTTTCTCCAGTTGTGCAGTATTGAGAAGACCTTGTGCAATGGCACAGTGGAACTGAGTGATGGATTGAGAGCTGTCCTGCAGAGAAAGACTTGGGGATACTGGTGAATGAAAAATCGGGCATGAGCCAGCACTGTGCACGTGCAGCCCACATTCTGCCCCTCTGCTGTTGCGAGACTCCTCCATGAAGTGCTGTGTCCAGCTCTGGGGACCCCATACAAAAGAGACATGGGCCTCTTGGAGCAACACCAAAGGAGGACACAAAAATGGTCAGAGGGCTGGAGCACCTCTCTATGGAGACAAGCTGAGAGAGTTGGTGTTGTTTAGCCTGGAGAAGAGAAGGCTCAGGTGGGACCTTATAATGTATAAAGGTGGCTTGTAAGAAATGGAGACATAAGACTTTTTCACCTGGGTATGAAGGGTTAGGACAATTAAGCTTTAAGAGGATAGATTTAGATAACATGTAAGAAATAAGCTCTTTATTGTTAGGGTGGTGAGGCACTGGCACAGGTTGCCCAGAGAAGCTGTGGCTGCCCCATCCTTGGCAGTGTTCAAGGCCAGGCTGGAAGGGGTTTGGAGCAACCTGGTCTTGTGGAAGGTATCCCTGCCTGTGTCAGGGCGTTGGAACTGGAAAAGCTTTAAGATCTCTTCCAACCCAAACCATTCTATAGTTCTATAAAATTAGTACATTTTCAGAGATATATGGGTGAAGTGCTTCCTCTTTGAACGTTCACAAGGGGGCCTCAGATGACTTGATGCCAGCTCTGGTAATAATACTGCGGGAGCATGGGTATGAATGTTTTCCACAGTACCACCATGCAATTTCTTTGATCTGTGCTAGAGTAAACAAAGCTCCAGAGCAATTACCTGAGATTATTTCAGTGTCTGTGTAAAATAGATTTGAAAAATCTCCTACTTCACTAAATTATTTATGTGGGTACAATAACAGTAAAACGAATAGCAGTAAGTACAGCAGCACTATATTCCCTTTTCCTGTATTTTCTCATCCATTGTGAGGAAAACAGAACAGCTTCTAAGGAGAAAAGCTCTCTGCTTTGTTTAGGAAAATAAAACCTTAGGGAGAACCCATCATAAAATGAGTGCAAGTGAAAAAAGGCTATCTGCTTCAGAATGCTACCTATGCCATATGGTTTTGTGTTAACAGAAGAGGAGACACACAAACACGCATCCAGGCAAAAACAGTCCCACATAAATGTAATGGAGTGCCAAAAATCCTTCCTACATGAATCTGTCTGATTAGACAGTAGGTAAGTACCTTCTTTCTATAGTTTTTATTTCATATCTGGTTTAACCGCCAAAGATTATTTAAGAAAATGTCTCTTTTGGAGTAACATTTACTGAAAACTTAAAAAATAATCTGAGGTAAGGGACAGCCATTTGAGCCTTTTAAATGCAAGAATAATTTTGATCGATGCTGGTTTGAGGTACAATTCTGCTGTCAGTAGGTCAGTGACATCTTTCCATGTTTCTCACAAAGAGCACAAGGTGTCTGCTTTCAGAGTTACCCTCTTGAGTTCAAGTCCTTGGGTTTTTGTGTGCTTAAGTCTCTGCATTCCTACCTACCCTTATCTCTTATTTCAGCTTTTAGCATGTTGCTCTATCTTCATCGTTTTTCACACACAGCCCCCCATCCCCCCGCCTCCTTACTCAGGCTACTTACAGAGACTTGAAGGAAGTCACTTCAATCTTTCCTATGTTCAAATCTCTCCATAGTCTTACTTATTTATTGCATCCTTTTCATTTCAGTCTGTTTAGTTAAGGTCTTGTGTGTGAGCTCCCATCAATTTAAAACCTGAAGTCTAGTTCTAATTAGGGCAAGTTGAGCTACCATGTCTGCTATACATTTTTAAAACAGCACATAAAGCTGTCGGTGCTGCCTTCCTGACCACTGCGTTAACAGTTCAGTACAACCTCTTCCCAAGCAATAGAAGGTAAACCAGAAGAACCACTTTTTTGGCAGAGTAAGGTCCATCTATACCAGTAAATGAAACAGGGCTAGGGCAAAGAGTCACACAGTGGCAGCTGATCATCCATACTTTTAAACAGTTATTGTGGCTCATGGTATGGCTTTGACCATAAACACTGTCCCAAGGAGGGTGGTGTATATCTGAGTGGCATCAGCTACAGACACAAGCCAGGGCAGGCCAGTTGGTCTCAGGAATAGAAAGTTCAAAAATTATTTTACTTACTAGCAAAGATAGTTACATTAGTCTTTGCAACTGTTAAGTAAACACCAAGTGGTGTAACTGTGAGTAAATAATTCTTTACTTCTCTTCCCTCCCTACACCTCACTGTTTCCTCCCTCAGAAAACCATAGGAAAACATCTCCTAACAACAGAGAATCGCAAAAAATACAAAGTAGTAATATAAAAACACACAGTGGCAAGACAATTCTTACTCAGCCAGCCAGGACAAATACAGGAAACATCTTCAGACACAGATGTAAATGATTCCTAATTGTTAATCAGTGACTTTCTGTGGCATCCCCTGGGAAGGATTTCCTCAATATAAGAGATGAGAGCCATTTCCTACCCTCTACGCAGTGTGACGCTTGTGTTTATAGCTCTAGAACTCCACAGTGATCCGAGCAACCTGCAGTGACACTTGGCCCTGCCCTTCTTCTAAATTTCAAATCCATGACTTTTCAATTAGATTAAAAACTGCTTAGCTTCGCTTTTCATTTGCAAAGTGCTCCACAAGCTTTTACTGACACCGCATTAATTATATCTGCTTAAAAGGGGCATGTTACTTTTTAAAGGACGTTTGCCTCCAGACAGAGCTCCTGGGCATCAAGTCTCCCATGCTGGCCTAACTGGATATTTCAATATGACTTAAGTGTTCCAGATTTCTCCTTCACAAAAGGGTGAATTTTATTCAAGTCTGTTTGCCTGAGCTCTGCTCATTCCTCTAGACCACACTACTTTGACTTCTCCTTCTATTTATTGACATTAAAAACACTTTTACTCAGAGAAATAATGAGAAACTCCAGAAAAACTCCAGTCTTTGCTGCAGGATATGGGCCATTTATATGAAGATAAGATTTGTTGAGCACAATGGGGCAGTGATGGAACCCAAATACCTTGAGTAGTAGTATCCATTTCCTTTTTGTAACATACTTTCGCTAGTTTACATTAAGGGGTGTGACTACATCACCTTTGTTTATATAAATAACAGAAATACAGAACATGTTCAGGTAGGTTGACTAAAATTCCATTTGCTGATAATGCCATTGTGTGACATTACTTTTACATAATGCTTCATGATTATTCAAACAAATGAAATATTAGAAGTCATCAAGATGCAAATATATAAGGACTTATCCTCAGTAGAATAGTTATAGGTAATGCTAGAACACAGCTGAAGAAACCATGTTAACTGAATCTTATCATAGGTGGATAACTGAGGGAAATAAAGTATTTAATGTTTTTCTTTAACAATAAAAAAAGCCTTATTGCTTTCTTCATATATAACAAACCTGATGGTGAAGAAGAGGCAGACTTTGTCACTGATAGGTACATTCTTAGATCCCTATTCTGCATCTATCCTCCTGAGCTAAGGGTTCCAAGGTCACCAAAGTCCATGGAAAGATTTAAATCCCTTTCTTACATCTGGAACTTTCCAGTTACATATTTAGATACGTAAAACAATATTTATTCAATTTAAATATATTGTGATGAATCTATAAATGTTTCCTTCTGCACGGGCTCTCTCTACTAGTACTGAAAAGACTATTCATGAAAGGAACTACCAAAAACTTTCTCTCTTGCAACATTTAATATTAAGTGGGGGACAGGAGGAGGAGAAAGTGGTGTTCAAAAGACTGATTCTGTTGCTTTGTCTCCCTGAGCACCCACTATAGTCAGCAGAAACTAACTTCATTGTGGGGTGGCCAGGGAACATGAATTAGGAACCTGCCCTGAATCCTGCACTGAAAGATTTTTCTCTTGCTCTATCCCCTTACACAGAGGTATCTTATGGAGTAGTTTATGTGTTCAATAAATACAGGGAACCAGTCCTTTAGTAGCTGTTAGCCAGTGACAGAATCCTTTCCTAATATTTCCAAATATTTTTTCTCTTATTAGCAGTACTTTTTTGACAGGTTTTTAATAGTTCAGTTTCTCTAAGACAGTTTCAATCTTCATATTTATCAACATACTCCTCTTTGGTTTTAACAGGAAGGAAATAAAAGTTTATTTCCTTTTTTACGCTTACATTATCAATTCCAGCACAAATCTCAGACACGGTTGCTTTCCAGTTCAGGCACCCTCTGCTGGTTCTACCAAAGTAGAACACAAAATAACAGAGAATAATCATTGCCAACATTTTAAAGAGAAAAATCCAGATTTCTGCTTCTTGACCTTTTACTATCAGAACATAAATTATGAAAAAGATCAGGTTTGGGCCTATAAACTGAGCAAGGGAAGATATTTTTAATGAATTCAAGAAAAAATTGCATAATCAAGCATGTGAACCTGTGGAATTTCTCAGGCAAAAAGTCCAGAAGTGAACATGGCCTAAAAATCTAATCACAGCCTGACCTGGCTTTTAGCAGAACCCTGTGATTGGCATTTTAATGGCGATGTTCTGTAAGGAGCTCTAGAGTATTCGCTACTGAAGATGTTTTTTTTTTTTTTCCCCTGTGTATCTCAGTTAGAAAAAGTCACGGGCAGTAGTCCTGCTTAGATAATACATATTTTAAGGAGTCAGTGATAAAGAAATACAGTGGCTAAATATTAGCTTCCATTCCAGCAACACAATAAAACAGAAAGCTCCAGCCACTCCAGCCGCTCCAGCCAATAAGTTGGCTTCATTTGAAGCTCAGCTCAGATGCCTCTATACAAATGCCCATATCATAAGGAACGAACAAGAGGAAATAGAGATGTGCACACGCCTACAGTGGTACGGTATAATAGGCATCACAGAAACATGGTGGGATGGCTCCTATGACTGGAGTGTTGGAATGGAAGGTTACAGGCTCTATAGAAAAGACAGGCCCAGCAGATGAGCAGGGGGAGCTGCTATTTAAGTTAGGGATAGGCTGGAGAGTATGGAACTCTGTCTGGGGACAGGTGAGCAGTCAACAGAGAGTTTGTGGGTCAGGATTCAAGGGAGAACAGTGATATGAGACATTACTGTGGGAATCTGTTACAGATTGCCTGATCAGGAGGACTCTATTGATGAAGCGCTCTATAGACAGATAGGAACAGCCTCACGCTCACAGGCCCTTGTTCTCATGGGGAACTTCAACCACCCTGATATCTGTTGGAGGGATGGTACAGCCTGAGACAAGCAATCCAGGAGGTTCCTCGATTGTGTGGAAGACAGCTTCCTTATGCAAGTCATAGAGGAGCCGACAAGGAGAGGGTCCTGAAGGATCTGGCAAATGAAGTTGCTAAGCCACTGTCCATTATAACTGAAAAATCATGGCAGTCAGGTGAAGTTCCCGACGACTGGAAAAAGGGAAATATAACCCCCATTTTCAAGAAGGGGA
>JANRGW010010053.1:0-79813 GCA_024733675.1 Psilopsiagon aymara
TGGTTTAGTGGGAGGTGTCCCTGCCCATGGCAGGGGGGTTGGAACTAGATGATCTTAAGGTCCTTTCCAACACTAACCATTTTATGAGTCTATGAAAACAAACATGATAAAGGTGATTGGACTGGCAGATGGTATGCAAAGTTTAGAAAGCAGAAATCAAAGTACTCTAGAAACTAAAGTTTTCTGAGGTGACTAGAAGTACTTCAGACAGCAGTTGCATACATAGATAAGATGTGTTACAGGTATCTAGAATGGTGATGTGAGTGCTGGGCAGAAAATCTTCTTTCAGTAAGAAAATAAATAACACCCCCCCCAACACCAACCACCCCCCTAAGAGAATGCTTAACAAATCTAGTATTTGAGCCAAGGTGTCCTTCTTTAACAACATCTCTTCATGGGAGTCGTTCTACTGCTTTTTAGCTGGTTTCTGTATAAGGAGGTGCTAAATTTGACCTAGGGAAAGTAATTCTGTCTGTGGAGGAGCTCTTTGTGTTGTGTGTTATTGTCCTCCTTTCATTGTACATTACAGATGTGCCTAAAGCCACGCTCAGGATATTTTTTTTTTTTTTTTTTTTATGGATCCCTTCTCTTTTGGCTGGAATTCAATAAAACAGAAAATAGCAGAAAAGTATGCTTTGAATTCAGAAACAGCTGTACAAGACCTTATCAGTAAGGAGGCAACTGAGAAACATGTTGTGTTGGTTGATGGCTCTTCAGTTCCAAGGGAGTTCCTCTGGTGGGTGGAATTGTTTCCATTGCTGCTGCAGTGGGCTTTTATGAATTTAATCTTGGAAAATTAAAGCACATTAAATACTGAGTTTCCCTCTTTTTTTAGGGCTCTTTTCCTATGTTACATATTGTTGTAACCATTCAAACCAAATTGCTCTGGGCTCAGTTTCCTCAATACAAAGCTGTGCAATTTCATACTGTGGTTGTATTTTAAGTGTTGCCTGTGAGAGCTCTATTATACCCTTTTCTAGGTCCATTAGTATGTTCTCTTGTACAAGGGCACATTTGAAATCTTGACTGCTCTTTCTGGGTGTTTCATCTAGTTGTGCTAGAGCTCTGCAATGGGAATATTTGAAGAGCAGGGAAGAAGGGGAGAGTTTTGTGGAAAGGCATATGTGTGCCCCAAAATGGGTTACATTAGAAACTCTGCTATTGGGTTCAGCTGAGTTTCAAACTTTGTGTTCACAGAACAAGTTGGTGTTACCTGGTTTTGGAGCTGTAGTAATTCCATAATAGTTCTTCAATGTAGTCAAGAGAGGAAGTCAGGTGTTAGAAGTTACGAGGGAAAGGGTAGAAATCAATGTTTTGCCACAGAATGTTTCCATGGCATATGCTTATCGTAAGGTTGAATAAAGGGCAGCAGAGGTGCCATGGGTATAGTTTCCTTACAGGGCATGTTTAACTGGTAAGCTGGGACTTCTGAACCTGGAAGAAGAATGCTTCAGGTCTTGTGTGTGATGGAGAATTTTAAAGTGGGTGGTGTAAATACAGTTCATACACAGTAATTGCTCACTGTGTCTTCTTGTGAAGAAAGGCATTACACTAAATTGGAAATTTGTAGGTTAAAAAAAAGTGCCAAATAAGCATAATGCCCCACCACCATCACCAAAGAACAACAAAAAACCATACTCTCCCCCAAAAAACCCAACCAAAAGAAAGAAAACAAGCCCCCGAAAAACTGTACACACAGTGTTTGGTAAAAGCTGTTGTGTGATTCATGGTCACAAATAGGTACAGGTTGTAAAAGCTTTAGTAAATCCAAGGAGAGCATGGACAGGTGAGTAGAACAGAGCTCCAGTGAGTTCTGGCACAGGATTAGACATGCATTAACCGTGCCTTTGACTAGAAGTGCTATTGCTGTATTCTTATGCAGTGTTAATGTACAGTATCTGTGAAGACTGTGTGTTTCACTAGCGAATCCAGAAGTTGTGGTCTGGTATTATTTCTGGATGCAGAGAAAGGAGGCTGATCTGCTAGGGGGAGGAGGAGAAGAGCTTAAAACAGGAGCTGCAGGAAAATGTAGGTAAAGAGCATGTAGGTTTTAAAGACGGTTGTAGGATAAGAAGACCAACTATACTGTTAATAATCCAGGAATAACTGACAGATCAACAACCTAAATGTCTCCTTTTTTTAATGCGGTATAAAGTCAGGTGAAAGCAGCTTCACAAAGAGCCATGCTCCTATCTGTCAGCATTGATTGTGTCTGCATTTCTCTTCCTGCTTGCCAGTAGCTAATGAGAAGGTAGAAAGACACAAAATGTGTTACAGAAATACTATGATTACATTTATTAGGAAGTCTGTGTACATGTGTTAGATTAGCACCAGCGATCCTCTTTAATTACTTGATTTTGGTAATTAAGTCCTGTAGCCAAGCTGGTTGTTAATCAAGGCAGATTTACACAAAGACTTAAGTGTGGGAAGGCAACCGGGGTGAGGGTTTTGGTCTTCCTTGTTCCTTGCTTGTAGCTGTTCAGGAAGGGAATGGGGAGATGCAGGTTGTGTGGATGTTGAGCTATCAGGGAGCAGTAGTTTGGCAGCTTCCCTGTGGAGTGCTTGGGTAGCCAGGCTCTGGTGGTTGTGATCCTCCAAGTCCCTTGCATGGGTTTTTCTGAAGGCTTATATCAAGAGCCAGAAACATCTCCAAAACAGACTAAGGGATCTGATGGATGATGGCAGAGTAGGGAAATTTGCGTGCCGGAATTTGTGTGACCTCTTATGGAAGGGTAAGGTAATGCTGCTTTACCAAACCTCTCATCAGGTTTATTCCATGTATTAGCCTCCTGTACTCAGTGGCACCAAGGTTGAGGCAGGGATCACTTGTGTGACACGGAGGAGAAGGAATGCCACCTGCTAGGTCCTTCCCTTGTCTCTTGGCTGGTGAGGAAGGACTAGCATTTGGGCAGTTTGGGCTTGTGGGTGCTTTGGGTTTGTTTTTCCAGATGGGCAATCTCTTTTGTAAAGGTGAGTTCAAGCTTCGTCCTTGCTCTGCACCAGAGGCCTTTAACAGGGAGCTTCTTTGTTGCATCTCTTGTTTTCTTGGCACTTCTAGGTAGACGCTGTCTGTTGGACTTCCCTTGCCTGACCAGATGTGGCTGGAACTGGCCCTGGGGTTCAGAAAACATTGGGCGGTGATGGTGGGAGGTACGTGTTTTGGGGAGCCTGTCCAGGGGCCAAGAAAGCAGAAGGCTCTGCAAGGAGAGGCTGTGGGAAGGGGGCAGCTGGACATCTTGGGGTTTGGTGGCCAAGGCCTGAGGTCACACTGGTGGCTGGTGTCACCGAGATCATTTGCATATGGAAGCCATTGGCTGCTTCCATGGTTTCCCAGGCATGTTTTTTCCCCCGTGTGTTGACTGCCTGGGCTGGCAGTTGACCACACTCCAGGAGCAACTGCAGATGTGCTCTCTGGGTTTCCCATCCCAGGAGCTGGATGAGCGCTTCCACACCTTCCACGTGTTCTGTAGCATTGCCGCCAGTGCAGCGTCTGCATCTCCAAGTGACCTTGGTGGCTATGATGTGAAGGGAAGGGTGGAGAAACAGTCGCCCGAGCAGGTCCGGTTCCGGCTCCCCACCAGGGACTGGCAGGAAGAGAGCAAGTGGGAGTGGAGGGCAGCTGCTGCCTCCCAGCTTTCAGCCCCAGCTGCTCCATTGACTTGTTCCCTGTGTGACTTGGTGGAGCACGGGCAGATTGTCAAGGATAGCCAGCCACCTCTCAGGCAGACCTGGTGGAGGAGACCTCTTGTCTGTGTGGGTAGAACAAACCCTGTAAAAAGAAGATGCCCCTAGTGGCACATGCAAACACTCAGGCAAAGACAGCCCCCTGCTCGGGAGAAATACCTTTTGCAGAGCCTGTTATCCTAGCTTTTGTTTCTGTTCTTGCCTATTTTTTTAATGTATCTAATTTAACCTGTTTTAAAAAGAGTGCATTTTTTTTGTTACATGATGTAAATAGACAATCACTTTGCCTATTGTGAAAAACTGTGCTTGTAGTACCTGCTGTATTTATCTGTTTGTTAAATAACCAGCCTAAAGCCTGGTTAAATGAATCTTTAAAATGAGCATGATGGGGAGATAGTGGCAGCCTGTCTGCTGAGAGCAGAGCTTTTACAAGTGCATTGATAGGGAGATGCTGGAAGAACAAAGTGTTGGGATGGTTTTAAAGGGAGCTGTTTTGTGAAAATCAGTCTTTGGGAGAGTCTGGTCTTATTTGTGGCAGTTCAGTCACTGTCATATTCAAAAGCATAATTTAGAATGGCACTCTGTTGTTTTAAGTAATATGTAGGTCTGTGTGCAGCTGATAATTTTAAGTAATGTTTCCGAGTTGATGTGTTACTGCCAAAGTAGTGGAGAAATGGCTATTTAATGAAGTAATAATCCCCCTGTACTTGGCACTGGTGAAACCTCACCTCAAATCCTGTGTTCAGTTCTGGATCCCTCACTACAAGAGAGACATTGACATGCTGGTGCAGGTCCAGAGGAGGCCAGCAGAGCTGGTGAATGGTCTGGAGCACAAGTGTGATGAGGAATGGCTGAGGGAACTGGGGTTGTTTAGTCTGGAGAAGAGAAGGCTCAGAGGAGACCTTATCGCTCTCTACAACTGCCTGAAAGGAGGATGGACCAGGAGGTGGCTGGTCTTTTTTTCCCCAGTAACCAGTGATAGGACAATAGGTAATGGCCTCAAGCTGTGCCAGGGGAGGTTTAGATTGGATATTAGGAAACATTTCTTCACCGAGAAGGTGCTCAGGCATTGGAACAGGCTGCCCAGGGCAGTGGTGGAATCACCATCCCTGGCAGTGTTCAGAAACTGTGTAGATGAGGTGCTTAGGGATATGGTTTAGTGGTGGACTTTGCATTGCTGAGGTAATGGTTGGACTTGATGGTCTTAAAGGTTTTTTTCCAACCTAGGTGATTCTATGAACAAGTGATGAGTTGGTGGTGGTGGGCAGAAAGATGACAGCCCAAGTAGGGACCAGCAGCATGGTAGCCATGCTTCTTGTTCTTGATTATGGCCTGTGCTTGCAGTAGGAGGAAGGAGTAGGGGAGTGCTCCTGTGCAGGTTCCACTGGTGACCAGGGAAGGTTCTGACACTTTTGGGATGGGCTGGGTGGGACTGTCCTGTCGCTCTGAACCAGTGTCCCATACCACATGCAGGTCATCTGTTTCAGGTATAGTTGGTGAAGGCAGGAGCCTCTTGCCTGAGTCTTTGGAGGACCCTTGATGACCTAGCTTGGTGCAGCTTGAACTTATATTGGACATCTGTGGCCTAGATGTCACATGGGTCATTTGAGCCGATAGGCCCTTGTATTGAGGTTGGCTCAGTTGGCCTTTTCCATCACATCCTGTGTGATGCTGTGTTTCAGATATGGGATGAAAACATTTTCCAGTGTCACAGAATCATAGAATGGTCTGGGTTGGAAGGGATCATCTTAAACATATCTCTTTCCAACTCCATGTCATGGGCATGATTCTTCTTCAAAAGATCTGTAAAATGCCACAGCGTCTGTGAAATTGTATGACATGCAGTGCATTATCCCTGATAACCCAGTTTGCTTATACAGCTGTTAGTTGTAATTAGTATGTATGGATTAAAGTCAACGTGTGCAGGTTGAAATTGTTATTTTCACTTTAGAAAACATAGGGCTTTTTCAAGCTCTGTGATGCATTCAGAAAGTCTACATAACCAGTGTCCTTGGACGTTGCATCGAGCTCATGTGCATCCTGGGTTCTTTTTGAGTTGAGCTCAGTTTCCCTGGCTGGGGGGCTCTTCTGAACGCTGGGAGGAGCGGGGGCCATTATTCCCGGTGCTGGCGGAAGCTGGAGGCGTTTCCGTGCCCGGCCCTTATCCGGGTGCCAGGGGGAGCTGGAGCCGTTTCCGTGGCCGGCCTTTATCTCGGTGCGGGGGAGACGAGAGCGTTACGGCAGGGGCCGGGCCGCCGGGCTCTGTCCCTGGTGCTGCAGCGCATCGGCCGCTCGCAGGGCTCCTGGGACCCTGGGCGGGTCTTAAGCAGATTTTTAAGTGGTTTTTTTTTTTTTTTTACTACCCTCTCTCTTACCTTAGCATAAAGTACTTTGCAAGAATTGGGTGGCGAAAGGGACATGATGCCTTTATAAGAAGTGTTTTGTTCAGTGCATACAGAATCCTAGAATAGTTAGGGTTGGAAAGGGCCTTAAGATCGTCTAGTTCCAGCCCCCCCTGCCATGGGCAGGGACATCTCCCACTAAACCATGCCACCCAAGGCTCTGTCCAACCTGGTGTTGAACACCACCAGGGATGGAGCATTCGCTACTTCCCTGGGCAGCCTGGAATTGTGCCTCACCACCCTCACAGTATGATGATAGTAAATTGACTTTAATCACTTTTATAGAACTCTTCTTATTGTTGTGTTATATGCCTTTCTACAAGCATTTCATCCCATTGTTTACACGGCTTTTTATGAGAGCTTATCTCAGGTTTTGAAACAGTTGTGCCATTACTGTGAGGAGCACAAGCATGCATGATACTTTGAAGACAGGGTTAGGGAGGACTGGTATCCTAAGCAGGGAAAGATGTAGAGGACATCATATGACACTGTATCATTCCTGACTGCTTGGGCAAAACACTGGAAAATCTTAGGTGACAGGTGGATGTATACACCTGATGAGGAACCTATGTACTCAAACATGGAAGTGCATGGCCATTCTTTGTGTGGAGTTTTGTGAGGCTGGAGAGACCTGACAGGGCTTCTGGTGCAATATATAGGGGATGAGTAAAATAATTTCGTCTCAAAGAGGAGAAGATGGGGGGAGGTGGCATTGACAAATCACCTAAAGGCTGGAGAAAACACAATTGATAGGCTTTTTTGTTCAGGATTTCTGCTTTTGCAGACACTTAGTCTTTATGCTGCTAGGTGGAGCAATGTAGCAAAACCCTTTGATTTCTTCAATATCTGCTGCTTCTCTGTAGTGGTATTTTCTGCTGATCTCCTTTCTTTTTGCCTCCAAGAGGTTCTCTATTTTCTGAAGCTAATGAAAAGGAAGAAAGAATCTTACCTTTCCAGGCTCAAGTAGAGGAAGGGGGGCTGACTGCTCTCTCTCTTTTGTTAAGAGAGGGGGGACAACTTCTTCCTGTTCTGATTCCCTCCAGATAATTTGTTTGCTAGTAAGCCACTGATGCTGTGGGATGGCTTGCTGAATTTGTAACTACACTGCTTTTATAGCACAGTGTAGGTATGGATTTCCTTGAAATCAATGCTTGCTTGGCTGCAGCCAGGTTACAGACACTTTTATGGATCTCAGCTCATCCACAGCTGTTTTGTGGATAAGCATTAAACTAGGATCTCAATTTTTCTTCCTGTTGTAATATTGAGTCTTAATTATTTTATTAGTTTGGTGCCTTTAATTTGCTGTGTTTTCCATCAGCTCTAGAAGGCAGTTCTACCCTGTAAGCAGTACATATCTGTGAGATTACTGGCTTGGGCTTTTAGAGAACAAATACCTGGAATTAATGTGAAAAGACATGTAATAGATGATCAGCAGACTCATGCTGAGAGGGTTTGAGAAGCTGAAAGCCCCAGCTGTGTCCACCCTGCTGTCTACTGGAGATGATTGCTACCATAGCAGAGGTTGCAGAAGAGTCACTGAGTCTGTTCCTGGGGTGCTTCCAGGTGGGCAGACTGAACAAAAAGAGAATTCAATGTTAGCTCATGTTAATAGTCTGACCTGCCACTGTAGATGTGTAAATTCAGCACCTGTTCTGCTGTCCCTGCTCCAAGACCACTAATTTATGGTGGAAGAAGGAACCATGAGCCACAGATGACATCCTTTGACTTTTTCCCAGTAGAAATTATGTAAGTATATTTGGAGTTGCCTTGTGCGCATCCATAGGTGAAAAGTGATACTTTCATGTGTTCCCTCATATCCCCAGGCCTCTTGTGTAGTGTCCAGGGTTTGAACTTTAGTTTACCCCAAGAGAAAATTTGGGAATTAAATAGGGCATTAGGCTGTTTTTAGCAAGTGCTGTGCTAGAGAAAGGCTGTGTGTTTTCTCTCACTTTTTTTCATTGTGCATTTTAGTCAAGAGCTTCATCAAACTGTACAAAATTCTAACATATGGAAGTGTCTTCTTCCTGGCAATTTATCATCCTAACATGTCAGGTTCAGGAATAACTACTTATTTATTCCAGGTATTACATTCATCCATGTTAATATTTAGAGGAGAGATAATTTTGTAATTAACTCACGGTTTATTTTTATTTTTCTTTCTCCAGCTGGGAATTCTCTTTCACAATGACTTCTGCTATTTGCTTTTCTGTATTTTAATTTGACAGAAAATTTCTGACAAACGCTTTTAGGGCTTAAACAGGACAACAATAGTGATGTGGCAGTGATGTGAGCGTTAGTCATCGTGACGGCTTGACAGCTGATACACTGTGATTTTTGTTCCTGCAGAAAGAAATGTGTATGTCAAAGGTATCAAGATGTCAAATTTCCTACACAAAAGAAAGCTGGATGGGAGAGTAAATACAAATTGAGGTTTTTAATTTGTGAAGCACGAGTGCCGGATCTCAGTAGTGACTTTTTTTTTCCTACCTCTTCTCCCTTATAGCAAATCAGAAGCTGTTTATCCCAACTCTGTCATAAGGCAGTTGGAACAAAGGAAAGGAGTATGTGCCCACAACACCAGCTGCTCACTCAACTATATTAGCTTAGGTGTTTTTCCTTAATGGAATGAAGTTCTTGTTTCACCAGGAGCAAGAAAGATTGTTAGTAAAACCAGATATATTTCATTTCTATTATTTGCTCAGCGCATGTCTTTCAGGGAAGCACCTAACATTTCTGAGCTATGTTGAAAGGCTCTAAAATAATTATGTATTTATGGGGTTTTAATACTAAATTCCCCCCCCCCCTTTTTTTATTTGACTGCTTTAGTCTTTCAGACATTCTGAATTGTAATGGTGTTTGGCTAAGAAAATTAACTCAAGAAATGCATTCCTTCCACATAGTCAGAAGTGTTTCTGTCAAAACAGCATTCAAAGCCTGATAGTAGCATCCATGTTTCCCCCAAAACATGCAGGAACTTCTGTGGTTTCGTCCATGGTCTCAGATGATACAAATACCAGAGGAAGGTGGATGTCAGTATGCATGGAGGGTAAATGAATGTAGTTTTCAATTTGTGATGGTGCCCATAAATCTGGGCTTTATAGGGAGAGAAAACAACAAAGTGGGCTTAGAAGACATTAGATGAATGATGTTCCCCTTCCTTTTCATTGTTTGTTGTACTCTGCCTTGCATCTTTCACTGAGGGTAAGTTATGCCGGTTCTAGGGCAACTTAGCAACAACTCTATCATACTGTGTACTGTGTAATCTGCTTTGGCTACTTGGCAAACAGGCCTATGTTGAGGACTCTTTCCTGTCAGTTCCCTGCTTGTTGATGTCACCACAGTATTCATACTCTGCTTCATCTTTTTTTGAAGTTGACCCAGATAACATTCAAGCAGTGTTTGATGAAATCTCAGTAGGATTTAGATACCAGAGCACTTATGCATAGTAAATTTGGAAAGGAAATTTGGTTCTGGCCCAGTCGCACAGCTAGAAATAAAAAAAGAAAGAAAAAAGTCTGGAATTATATCCTTTTGTATCTTTGCAGCCTGAGTAGAAGGACTTTTAAGATATTCAGACTATGAAGAGCTGGCATGAATCACTGTTACGCCGCAAATGGGGTACAGTATTAGCACATCCCCATAGCCAGTGGCAGAACAGGCAGGCATCGCCATATACACGTGCCTGACCTTGTTGGCATGTTGTGCAGTTATTGGCATCTGTGCAAGTGTAGAGTAGGAAGAGCTGGATAAGGCCTTGAGATAATATCTTAAATTTTACAAGTAGGACTCCGGTAGGGATGGGGCATGTTTTCATTTCATCTTGCTTTCTTCAGCCGGCGCAGCTTTCATTGTGTGCATTATTATAATAGCGGAGAATTAGGAGATGGCTCAAGAAGTCCAAAGACTTAAATAAAATAATAATAAAAAAAGGTGTATCTGTTTTTTTGTTGTGTGTGGGATTTTTTTGTTGTTGTTTGTTTGGTTGGGGTTTTTTTTTTTGTTTTTTTGGTTGTTGTTGCTGTTTGGTTTTTTGTTTGGTTTTTCTTTCCAACTTGAAGAAGCAAAGATGACCTCAAGAGAAAGCATCCCTTACTCCCTAGAAGAAACTGGGCAGCTTCCCAGGGCAGGCAAAATAGCCTGCGACAGAAGCCAAAGCCACTGCATTTGTGAGCAATGCAGTCCTGGCTGTGATGGCAACCTTTCATTATGCCACCGATTGCTGTGAAGTGCTCTTGTTTCTTTCCTTCTATGGGGTCGTTTTTAATGAGAAAGTTTTTGAAGGTTAGCATCTGAAAGTAGATAGGTGTGGTCTTTCGTTAGCATTGGAAAGCAAAATTGTAACTGCTGACTTCAGTTAGCTGTTAGCTTTAAAGCTGATGTTTGTTTTTTTTTTTTTCTCTTGAAATGCATGGTTGTGAAGATTTGTAAGACATAATCCTGTTCTGCCAGGATGTTTATATCTCTCCTTTACTGCTTGCTGCTTGTGAATGCCTTTTTTTAAAGAAATACTCCTGTTGACTGGAAGAGCTATTTCATGCGTGTCTTTTGCATTAAGTTCTATCAAACATTCAAGACTTCTTAGCTCTAGTTTGGTCTCTTGATATAGGTATTTACCATTTAGTCATCAGTTTCAGTGTGAACTTGCAACAAATCACAGTCCATTTAAAATTCCTGTTTTATAGCCAAAGGAGATATTTTTAATGTCATACTTTAAAACAGTTATTTTTTCCTTGTGTTCTTAAGAGACATATATTTTAAGTATGTAGTTACTACAATAGGGCTAGAACTTACGCCAATTCTGGTAATGATGGAAGCTTGAAAAATCTGGCATTATTTGTGGTGGCTTTGTCTTGGCTCAGTAGATCTGTTAGTATTCCCAGTAACCTTTTCCTTCTCTCAGTTTAGTTCTTCATTGTCATCCCAGATGCTTTTGTTTGCATTTAAAAAAGGAAAAATTCTGTTCTTTTTTAAGGAAAAAAAGCTTAAAATAACTAATACTTAATGGAGAAATTCAAGGCTTTAGAAGGGGAGAAAGTATTAATTTCCAGATTCTCTATGCAAATATATCCAGGTTTTAACAGATACTATGCATTTATCTACTGTCTCTTAGTTAGCTGTTTGGGTATCCTGATTTTTTTTTTTCTACTTGTTATGTGTCTTCTCAGGGAAAAGGGGACATACAATGGGAATTTTGAAATAAAACCAAGGGAATAGAACAGAGGGAAATAATAACAATAATAATGCCACCTGATAAAGTGGCATTTAGAAACCAGTGTCTTTTGACTTTCCATGAGACTTACACTTCAAGTGCTCACAGTTGTTTAGAAATGGGAGCTAGATTTCTCAGATGTGTTTTTAAAATACTACCATTTCTCATAAGTGCATATTGTGCTTCAGAGCCTTGTACTCACTTTTATCAATATGGAAATGGATATTTGTAGCAAAACTACCTGCAAAATATTTTGTCTGTACACTAAAATTTGTTGTTTGTCCATGGTCATTGTCCTGGAAATTTATCACCTGCTGTTAGTAACCAGGTGCTGGTATTGCTCATTCATTCCTATGACAATATGCTTGTTTCCTATGCTAAGCTGCAAGAGGGATTTTATCTTGCTCTAGGAACACCCTAGCTGGCTGAGATGCAATGTGTTTTCTTCCCCAAAGTAGCAAAGTTAAAGTTTCGACTTGGGTAGTATCACTTTTTTCTGTTATTATCCTCATCAAAATTAGTTTCGCATGCTATGAAATATATATAAAAAAAATACCCTCCCAACAAGAAAAAACCCACTTCAAAAAAAAAACCTCCAACCGAAACTGTATCACTCTTTGATATCAAAATTAATTAATTGAGCCTGAGGACTTGGCAACTTGCAAAGAGGAATGCCTATATTCTTAAGATGATTTTTTTCCCCAAGTTATTGAGGTGAATTAGGGTAACTCCACTGTTCTAGAAAGGACAAAAATCTTCATGTTTTAAGGTGCCACACAAGCTCCAGCTGCTAAGGATTATGATGAGACCTGGTTGTGCAGAAGGGTATCCCATGCCTACCTGTTGTGAACTGACTCACAATTTCTGAGGCTCATGGTCCCTGTTAGAAACAAGGTATGGTATTCCATGTTCTACCAGGCACCAGCTGGAATGGCAGTTCTCAGGTTTCATCCTTCATGTGTTTCCATAATAGTATTTGCTTATGAGCCTTTCAGGGTCAAGATATCTTTATTATTATTTAGTAGTAGTAGTATTAAGCTTCATTGGCAAGTGTTTCTGGTCTTCAGTAAGCAAATGCTCCACACGGAGAGGTAGTGGTTTATGTTGTTTTTCATATTAACAGCTAGTATTTTTATACTGCTGGCAAGAGGGCAAACACTTTCTAATGCTAGCATGAAAAAGTAGTATCTGGTTTCATTGAAAGGAGTGCATTATTATGTGATATTCATCTTGAAACATCTGAATTTCTTTAGAAGTTTTTGTATTCTGAAAGGAGTTGGTCACTTCCATCTTCAGGTGTTAGTCTTGTTTTTTCTTGCTGTGGGAATTTGAGCAAACATGATCAATGTTAGAAATGTCTTCTGTGTATAATGCACCTTATACTAATTTCTGCAGACCCATCGCAAAAGAAGGAACTTTGAACTAAGTAATGGATGGATGTAAATTTTGTTGTTTGATTCTGATTTGCCTCCATTCTATTGGATATTTTGTTAAGGCACATCTTGTGGCATCAAAGTTATTCATGGATGATTTGTAGTTCAGAAGAATGCGCACTCCTAACAACCTTAGGCAAGTTCAATTTGGATTAATTTTCTCTCCTAGGCAGAAAGGAGGAGCTTGTTTATGACACCTGAAGTGATGCTGCAATATAAATGAGCTATTTTATATTTTCCATAGAGACAGGAAACTGGTTGTAGTTGACATGCATGCTGTGCTGAAGAAGGTAGTAAATCATGGTGACAAAGATAAACTGTGAAATGTCTTTTGTTTAGATGTTTGGAAGTTGCACTATATTGACAGCAGAGCCTTCTGTCTTAACAGTTACGGCACTAAACTGCCCCATCCAGTGAAAAAGCAGGTGGTTAGGTAGGGGTATGGTTATGGTGCAGGGAATCTGTATCTGCTAAAAGCCGTCTCTGTGATGGATATTCCTTGATGCACCAGCCTTGACTGTGATTGAGTAGCCTATGTGGATAAAAGGGAAAACTTCATGATCTAGGCAAACTCTGTATCTAATTATATAGCTGAAATTTCTCTGTATTTGGGCTAGGGACAGCCTGAAGGATCAGGAGGAGCATGGGACAGTGGAGAGACATAAGTAGTGAACATCAAATATACCTGAAGGTTATACTTTAGTCCTTTAATTAACAGTTTTGATGTTGTGACATTTTCCTTTTTTCCCAGAGTAATACAGTTCCATCACTTTGCAAGCAGGGGATAGGGAAGTGATGTAATGTGATTGACAGGTGCTTTACAAGTATGGACCATGAAGCTGTATTGCTGTAACTGTGGCTTGACATGTACAAGAGTTTCAAAGTTAAAGCTCTGAGGTATAGGAGGGGAACCTGTTACAAGCTAGGATAAACTGTGTTCTTTAGAAGAGAACTGCATTTTATCCACTATTGTTTATTTCATAGAATCATAGAATAGTTATGGTTGGAAAGGAACTAAAGATCATCTAGTTCCAGCCCCCTGCCATGGTCAGGGATGCGTCATCCTAGACCATGTCTTCCAAGGCTCTGTCCAGCCTGGTCTTGAACACTGCCGGGGATGGAGCATTTACCACTTCTTTGGGCAACCTGTGCCAGTGCCTCAGCACCCTCACAGTAAAGAACTTCTTTCTTATATCTATCCTGAACTTCCCCTGTTTAAGTTTAAACCCATTATCCCTTGTCCTATTGTTACAGTTTCTGGTGAAGAGTCCCTCTCTGGCATCCTTGTAGGCCCCCTTCAGATACTGGAAGGCTGCTATGAGGTCTCCACAGCCTTCTCTTCTCCAGGCTGAGCAGCCCCAGTTTCCTCAATGTGTCTTCATATGGGAGGTGCTCCAGGCCCCTGATCATCCTCTTGGCTTCTTCTGGACTTGCTTCAACAGTTCTATGTTCTTCTTACATTGAGGGCATCAGAACTGCACACAGTACTCCAAGTAAGGTCTCACGAGAGCAGAGTAGAGGGGCAGGATCACCTCCCTCGACCTGCTGGTCACACTGCTTTTGATGTGGCCCAGGATATGGTTGGCTTTCTGGGCTGGAAGCGCACACCGACAGTTCATGTTCAGTTTCTCATTGACCAACACCCCCAAGTCCTTCTCTGCAGAGCTGCTCTGAATCTGTTCTCTCCCCAACCAGTAGCTGTGCCTGGGATTGCTCCGACTCATTTGTGGGACCTTGCCCTTGTCTTTGTTGAACTTCCTGAGGTCGGCGTTGGCCGCCTCTTAGGTGTGTCAAGGTCCTTCTGTACAGATTCCTTCCCTCCAGTGTATCATCCAAACCACACAGCTGAATGTCATCGGCAAACTTGCTGAGGGTACCTCAATCCCACTGTCCATGTTGCCAACAAAGATTGGTCCCACCACCAATCCCTGAGGGGGACACCACTTGTTACCTATTTCCTGCCCTCATTACCTGTTCCCCATAAGGCTTAAGCACGACTTCTGTTCAGACAGCAATGAGCCATTTCTGTGGTTTAGGAAATGGAAATTTTCAGTTGAAAAATGAGGTCGTTTTCTCTGAATCTCAAGTATTTTGGACCTATTATTTCATGGAATCATTCACAGGAATTGTTCACAGGCCTTCATGGAAGACTGTATTACTACAGTCTGTTCCTGAACCTAGAAATGTGTTTATCTTTCCCTCTCCACACAGAGGATGGTGTTTGTCTTTGATGCAAGTGCCAGCTTCTGGCTCATGTTATTTTGGGCCTTTGAGCCAACTATCTGGTGAGAACAGGCTTGAAATTTAGGGTGTGTACTGAAACTGCATCATGATTCTGGGGACCTTTTAGTCCTGCTTATAGAAGGTGAGAAATACAAGAGAGGCAATATCATTTATTGGCAAATGAGAAAATATGGCACAGCAGGTGTAAGATTAATTGGCTGATGTTTTCCTCAGCCTTTTAACACTGATGGCATAAAGCTTGAAGCACAAATTTAGTCTGTTATTTTATTAGATATGCTATGAAGCCAAGGTTTAAGTCAGTTGTATTGCTTTAAAAAAGTCTAATATGTGTGTGTGAGTTTGAAAGCATGCTAGAAGTCATATTCTTAAGATGCCCACAGAAAGAAAGGGAAGAGCAACAACATTTCTGTTTGATTTCAACTCTTCTTCGTTCAAATTCAAATGAGCTTCTATTTATCATCTTTGTAAATTACTGTCTTATTAAAGAAGCATGTGCTGTATTTGTTATTAAATTATTCTCTCATCTTCAATTATATTCTGCTTCTCCTCTTCATATTATGTTAATGGATGTGTAGATGCAACGCTTTATGGGGTAGGAGGATAGTTACCTCCCTTCTAGGGTGAGGAGAAGATGGTTTTGTCTGTGGCAGAGCAGGATTTTTAATCTGTGGTATGCTTCTTGTCCCTGTTGCTGCTTGTTACCATGATAGCTTCCTTTTCTAGCTAGAGCTCTGCCAGAAAAACTTAGGTTGGAAGTATATGTTGTCTTTTCTGACAGATTTAGGGCTTGCTTGCTTGCTTTCAAAAGCACACTTCTCACTGTGCTATGTCATTACAGCTAGCTTCAGTGCTCCTTTCCCAGCCTCAATATTTTTAAGAGAGAAACATGCTGTGAGGATGTGCTCTCGAGGCTACTCATTTGGGGATGCATTCCCTCTATGTTGCCTGCTCTCAAATTTTTGGTTGCCAGTGAACTTTTGGGAGTTCAGCAAAGTCCTGTGTTTGTATGAGGTCAAACTGAAGGGATTAAATACTGTTCTTTTATGTGGGCATGAAAAGAATATGGAACTTTAGATTTCTAATGATCTGGAAAGCTGACAACTATCATTAGACAGAGAGCGTCTGTTCTGTTTTTTTACAGTTATAACTTTATAATATCAAAAGCAGCTTTAATGTATGTGAAGCACTTTTCATATTGTACTTGCGGAATACTTGGCTAAACTCAAAAATTAAATGTAGCGCTAACCACTTAGAACTGTAGTTTGCTTTCCATGCTGGGACTAAAATACTTCATAAGCATTTAATTAACCCCTGAACATCTAAGGATGCTCATTTTACAGGTGAATGCATCGTGGCAGAATTGGATAAAATGAGTTTTATGATGTTTTGTGGTTAAGAGTAGCTCATGGCAGGCTACAGGAGTAAAAACAAGTCATGCGAGCCTTATACCTGTGTCTAGCTGAAATTATTGTTCTTCTAGTCTCCAGGTGGTACATGCTGGAAAAAATGATTATCCACCAAATGGCAAATCTTTTCTTGTATCACTCTGAAGCAAAATGATATGCTGACACTTCTCTTTGTTCACTGATTTTTTTGAAAAGCATTAATTAAAAAAAAAAAAAAAATAATAATCACAACTTCTTATGTGGATCTGGTGTCAGTTCCCTGAAATGAATGCTGAATAGAAAACTAATAGGTAAAAAGGACATTTATTACACAGCAGCTGGCATAAATCTTGCTTCTAATGAGGATAAAATCCATGTAAATGAATCATTACAGTAAGTTGTTGTAATTAGGATTTATTCATGACAAAGGTCTCATAATTGTATAATCAACATTTAGTGTATCAAGATTTATAGTCTGAAGTCTTAATTCCATTTTGTTATTTAGCAGCAGGATTTCCTAGGGGAGGAGTGTTTTCAGGAAGCTGACTTGCGACAAGCTCTCAACTATAGATGGAATTTGATTCCTTTGCAAATATCATCTAATTCTGCTGTTGCAGAAGGCTTAAATTCTGCTCTGGCAAAAATAAAATGTTAGCATTTTAAAAAGTCTCCCAAATACTGAAGCCAAAGCTTCAACAGCTTTGAAGTGCTGGGTGTTTCATTAAGGGCCTTCCAACTTAACAGTACAGTATGTGAGTGCATGTGCCTTTTCTGAGTGTTGTTCAAACAGTGATGGACAAGTGTCATAGAAAGCTGCTGCCAACTCAAGATTGTCCAGCAGTCCAATTGTGAGCTGAGTTTGTCCACTTCTTTGGCGGAAGGCATGTAATGGGGACAGAACTGTTCGCTGAGCCCTACTATCTTGAGTGCACCTGAGCCCCCTCAACAGGGTGCTGCAGTAAAGGCTGAGAAATTAAGGCTTTGTGCTTTCTTCTGTCTATTGAAAAGAGTAAGTTTGTCTGTTGGACTGTTACCCTGACAGTTTCAAAACCATTACCCAAAACAACTTTAAAAGCAGTTTCCAGGTTTCTTCCCAGCAAACCTGGAAAGCTCCACATGGGATGCTATAAACCAACTAAATAACTGTATGCTGTGCTTTTGGGGATCTAATAGGTGAAGGAAGCTTGGGTTGGACATACTGGATCTGACAGTTTCTGGCTTGAAACTGGAACAGATTTTTTTCCCCCTCTCAAGTTTTAGGAAGTCTGCATTACAATTACAAATTTTCTTGTCTCCTTTCCAAGTTAATGCTCTTTAATAGGAGATTTTAAAGGCTGTTCCTCATCCTTCCTGCTGCTACTAAAATTTAATAAAAGCAACCGTGTTGCAGTGACTTGGCTTTTTTTGGCTTCAAGAAAAGTACTTTAGCCACTGCAGTCAGAACAGTTAGGACATCCTCAGGCTGGTTTTAATTACAGCAATGTCTGCAGTCATCCCTGAAGCTTGGAGGGTGATTTTACATCTCCTCTGTTGCAGGTGGGGTTTTGAATTTATGGCCGTCCAACTTTGCTATAAAGGTTTTCAGGGTTTTTTTTTCTTCTGCATTATGCTGCAGAGCTGAAGTAGCTTCACTGCTGCAGCAATTCTGTCCCCTGGTTTTCTGTTTAGGTTAATGCTGAATGCATTGGATTAGTTTGTCCTGCATTCCCTAGCAAGAGTAAAAGCACATAAGAGTCCTGGTACTTAACCCCATTCTGCTGTTCTGAATGTAGTAATGCTCTGTTGTAACTACCCATAAACAGTTCAGAACAGCACATGAACTTCTTTGCTTTATTGCATAAAACTTGTCTGATAGTGTAAGCAGCTTATATGACAGCTTCTCAGATCTTTGCAGGTAATGCCAGAAATGTATTGTTTATTGTGGTGGGTTTAGATAACTTGATGATTCTTGCTTTATGAGGGAAAAACTTTTCCTCCTCCCCTCAAAACCAACCAACCATTCTTACATAATTTTAGAAGTGGCTTGGCTAGGGTTTTGTTTACTCATTTATGAAGTGAAACCAAAGGGGTGTACTTCTGAGCCCTAGAACTCCCGATGAACTGAGGGCAATCCTGTCTGCCTGTTTCCTCCTCATCACTCATTTAATTAAGGCTGGAAACCTCATGAGATTTAGCAAGTTTCTTTGAAACCATTAATGAATCACAATGAATGCATGCCCTGTTTGCTACTCTTGGTTAAGTATAGTGTTGACACTGGGTCTTCATGTCCTTTTCTGTCACTGGTGCCAGATGAAACTTCTTAACCAAGCTGAGCTCTATCTTTACAGCTGTAGGGATTTTCACCTTCGCTGTTCCAACTGAGGGGGTGGCTCCTCAACTTCATGGCTTGAATGCTTAGGAATGGACTTCAAATTTCCAACCTGCAGATGTGCTAGAGCCTTTCCTCCTTGTGTCAGCAGTATTGTCTTAAACCTTCATAGTTGTTTTTCCCATCTCGGGATATCTGTGAATATACTGACTGATGATAAATCTGTCTTTTCTCAGCCTGGTTTTGGAAGTCTGAATGTATTTGAATCCGCTGTTATGTGGTAGGCTCTCAGACATAGCTGTTTGCCATACAGACCTGTTCACCCATGCCTAAGGGAGGGGTTCAGATGGTGCAAGTGCCCACCATCCCATATCTCATCTCTCCAGTGCTTCATTCCCCTTCTCTGCTGGAAAAACTGGGTAGAACTTAAATGCATGGCAGATTTTATTCACGATTGCACATTATGTTTTATTCCACCTTAAGTAATTGAAATGACTTCACTGCAGCCATGCAAATAAAGCAGTTTCATCGTGGCCTGGAATTAACCTGCATAGGAGCTAATTGCGTTGGCCTTTTTCTGTTTTCTCTCAGCCTTTTGATTTTATTTTGTTTTTAAATATAATCAACTGTATACATGTTTTCAAATACTAGCTTGCTTGAAGTCGATTAATGTATTCTGTGCATGCCCTATCAGTGGAATTTCATTTTGTTTTCAATATTGCTTTTGGCTTTAGTTGGAGAGACCCAAGATTTTGATTTAAACTGCCCACTTGTCTGCTGAAAAATCTGAAAGTCTAATTTCCTGCCCACCGTGGTAATTAAAGATTGGAAGAAAGATTTGTCTGGCAAATATTGCACACACAGTGAAGTGGAAAATGTGCTGAGTTACACTTGTGGATTAAAAGATTGATTGATTGCTTTATGAAGCCCTGAAGTTAGCCACCAGTGTCTAAGAAAAATTGTCTTCACTGTTACTGTATGTGTCAGCTTTCTTGGCAATTGACTGGAAGAAATCTTCTAAAGCTTAATCCAGATACAGCTGTAAATAAATGTTGCTTCTGTCTCATGCAAGAACATATATATACAGTGTAGTGCTGGGAGGGAAACACACCAACCTGAGCTGGTGAGCGACGTGTGTACCAATCTGGCAGCTGATGTATAGCTTTTAGGGAGATAAGCCGCTGTAAAGGATAGATGTTGTGGAGGATAGGTTGTCAGCTGCACGTGTGTACATACACACACCCCCTCTGGTCATGCTGTCTTGTGCATGACAGTACCACCTGTCATCCATTTCAGGGTTTTGCCATTTCTCAGAAATACAGGTTGTACTTCTAGTCTTTGCCTCTTCACAGGTTTTAGGACAGCTAAACTCTGCTAGCAGCCGCAGTTCTCTCTCAGTAGGGCTTTGAGGAGAGGAAGCAATTACTCCATCAAGGAGCCTCCAGTAGGACTGAGGAGCAGTGGAGAAACTCAGCTCCCTCGTCACCAGGCACAGTAGTGGCTTCTCTTGCCTGTATGAATTTTGCTCTTTAACACTGTACAAGCCTTGTGGCACAGAAGAGATGCAGAACTTTCTGCTCTTTTATTACAGTGAAATGCTTTGAAGAGCTTCACAAACTGTGATGTCACCTCCTTTTCCTGGCAAGAAGCCAACTGCTAAGCTGTTGCTGATGTAATTTGTCTCCTTAAACAAGACTTTGTTGCATCTTCCTCTCCTATTTTTCCCCTTTTCCCACTGTTTTTTTTGTGTTTAATTAGGATTTAGGGCTTCAGAACTCCTCGGTTCCTTGAGAAGAGCTGGGGTTTGCTCTTTTTCAGAGAAAGGGTAAATTACAGTCTCACCTGCATGGGTATGCTCTTGTTTCTGTGTACCAGTGTAAGTAAGGTAGTTTCTGAAGGATTGGCTATGATCCCTGAGAGCATATAATAGACCCCTTGGCAGCTGATGACTTCGTGTCATTAGCTGCAGTACATGTCGGCATTCCATGTACTTGAAATTACTCGAGTGCTTTTTTGGTGTATTCTTGCTCAGTGTGCTCGTCCTTCTGTGTGGCACAGACATAGCCACACAGTTGTGGTCCCTGGTTGTGTTTGTTGTGGACAGGGGCAGATTGGTTGCCAGAAAATGGTTTTGGTTGAGAACAGCCAAAGACAAGCTGTGGGTTCATGCAGAGCGACAGCTATGCTGTATACTGTTAGAGAAGCATTGAGCTGTGCAAGAGTATTTCTGCTACATTTGGGCTTGGCTGTACCATGTGTAGCAAAGATTTTGTGTGTCATGTTGAGCACAATCAAATGTGATGTGCTAATTCTACATCTCATTACTCCTTTCTTTTATGCTTTTTAGGGTGTTTCAAAGATGACCGTATTGTGTTCTGGACTTGGATGTTTTCAACATATTTTATGGAGAAATGGGCCCCCCGGCAAGATGATATGCTCTTCTATGTCCGTCGAAAACTGTCCTATGTCACTGGGGACAGTACAGAAGGGAAAAAGGTGAGTAATGATGTATTTAAACCTGGGAAATTTTAAGTTAATATGGGATTTGGTGATCTGGAGTACCTGACACATCTGATAAGCTACAAACCAAGGATTAAGGAATCTCCAGCTCTGACCAACACAAGTTATGCAGAATTGGCTCATAGGGAAGTACTGTGGTGCTGTGAAGTACCTGCAGTGTGTGCATATACTTTATAGTGGTATATACATATTTCACAGTGCATATATTGCATATATTGCACTATGAAGTATGTGTGAAAACATAAACTGTGAAGTATCAGCAGCATAAATAAGCTTCACTATCACAGGCTTGAGATCAGAGAGTTTGCATGCTATTTTGGGGAAGCTTTTATATTGGTCAGCCCACATTTATGGGGAAATAGAGGGCATCCATGGTGATTTTTGGTTTGCTCTTCAATTATGATATTTTACGAATTGAAAGTCCCTTCCTGAGAGATGAAAGTATCAGGAATGATCACCTATTGTGTTCATTGTGTATTCAGTAGCAGAATGCTTGCAGCCTCCTGTAGGTGGGATACAGTAGTAACAAACAGTAAAGAAACAAATGTATTCTCATAGAATCTGTATTTAAGACAATATCCACTCCCATGGAAGTACTCTTTCTTGAAA
Source organism: Psilopsiagon aymara (assembly GCA_024733675.1). Lineage (NCBI taxonomy): Eukaryota > Metazoa > Chordata > Aves > Psittaciformes > Psittacidae > Psilopsiagon > Psilopsiagon aymara. The sequence continues at coordinate 21,795 of JANRGW010010053.1, forward strand.
ACATGTGATAAGGTAATCCAGTGCTGCTGCACAGGTATTTTGCCATTGGAGATCTGAGAAACTTTTCAGCATTTTGTTGCAGGTTTCTTAGGTGGGGAAAATGAAAGTGAGAAATCATGGTTTTATTCGGAATTAAGGAGATAGCTGCAGAGGATCAAAAGCAGGAGGATAAATGGAGTTTAAAAAGATTGGTTTTAACTTCTTGACACATGTAAATAATTTACACTGCTATAGAATCACAGATATTTGCTCCTGGTGCATGTGATGGCATTTTTAACCAGGTATGCCAGTGTTCTCTGTTTAAACGTGGTGACATAGTTGTTGGATCCCTTGAGAAAATGATCCCAGAAGAGTTTCCAATATTTTTTGTTGGAGATACAGAAATGGGCAGAATTATCTTCACTCTTCCTGCACTCATCCAAGTTCCATCATGACAGCTACTGAAGAGAAGATGGCACAATACTGTTCTTTCTCTGGCAGATTAATCGTTTAGTAGACTTCAGCCAGCATACTTGGAGTTTTAAGACTTTTGGAGGGACTTTTTGTCCTAACTGTTGTTTCAGTGACTATAAGTACATTTGTGTTTCACATCAAAAAATACTGTGGCTTTGTTCAGCCTAATAAAGTATGGGTTGTTTAACCTCTTGGCCTTCCCAGCAAGGAAGGTGAACCTCAGAGGAAGCCTTGTCACTTAAATTGATTCACAGACTCTGATCAATCTTTGTTTACCTTATTAATCAGTTTAAAGTGTTTGAACCTCTCATGGAGAGGAGACAGTGAAATAAACTCTTATCTTTGGTCTGAGAGCTTTATTTAAGCCTCCTAAAAGCATCATAAATAACCTTAATTTGTAACGTGGTTTTGTAAGTGGCAGTTATTACAAAATCAGCATTAGTGAATCACTCGTTATAACAGCTAAGATGGGGGTTGTGCCTTATAGCACACACAGTATTTTCTGACTCCCCTCTGACTGTGCATTTTGCTCAGCCTCTGAGAAATGGACCTTTCCTGTGGCTTTGAAGTACTTCAGGTGCTTTGTGAAACTTCATAGTTTGGTGATTCTTTGGTATCTGTGCAGATCTCCTCCTGTTTGATTTTTAGCTCACTGCTAAAACTCCTCTTGTATCTAATTTTTGAGCCTGTATCTAATTTTTGTCCTGTGCAGCACGGCACTATACAACTACTCCTATTTCTTTGAATTACAACTAGATAAGTTTTATTTTACTTTGTAGTTCTGGTCATCCTTTCTTGAATGTTGGCTCCTGCCTTGTGCCCAGGATGTGCCAAAGTCTGGTGGTTATTTCTTCATGGGCCGTGCAGAGGTTGAATATTAGGTAACCATGGAAGTAGGTCTCTTTGTAGCTTGGATATATGCAAAGCAAGTTCATTGTAGTTCTTCCATAGATACTATATATGTACTTTGCATTTGCCTGGCAATTGTCAGTTGACTGAAGTCTGTCAGAGATGCACGAGTTGAATTGTTGTGCTGTGACATCTCAGAGCATTAGTTTATATGCACGAAAATAAGATCCTCACCGCTTTGAGCACAGTAATCTGTAGGATTGGTGACAACAGCAACAAAACTGGATTGAGTGGGGCGGGGCTGTTTATCTGGATGCTGACAATGGTGATGTTTGTTTTCTGAGATGAAGAGCTCATGTGGCATGTTTGCATCATTTACATGCCATGGTGTAATGATTCATGTCAGTGAGAGGCAAGTGCCAATTTATCAAACACTTTTCAGGTTTTGATGGCTGTCCTGCGTGACTAAAAGTCGTGCCTGGTTGTAGTGTTTTTTCTGTGCTTACTGAGCTGAAGAGTGTCAGCAATAACATTTGATTTTAAGTTGAAGTGTAATAGAGGATAAGCAGCAAAAACCTGATAGGCTCAAGATTAGAGGTTCTGTTCAATTTTAAGGCTGAATGACAATGCTTTGGATGCAGCTTAGTCACAACTGCTTAAAGTAATAAGTCTCACAATTTGCTGTATCGGTAGGTGATGATGGTAAGCTTCTCTATCATCATGAATTTTATTTTAAATGGCCTTTTAAGTGATCTACTTCATGCACTCTCTGGTCTTTCCATTTGCTTCTCCTTTCCACTCTACCGATTTCTAAAAGGTGCATGTATAGGTGAAACAGCGATTAATCTTTTAATATGGTCTGTGCCGGGGCAGAACTGCCATCTTGTATTCTGGGCTGTATCCACTACACAGACTCTTGGATCCCAGAGGAGTGAATTCAGCTTTGTGGTTTTTTTGGCATGTCACAATTAATACTCTTGCAGGGGGTTTTTTATTTGCCAAGTTTCAGCGATACTTCTTCTCTCAGTCTTCAAGCGAAATCACAGTCCCTGTCTGTCAGGACCTGCGTAGGCAGGGCACTGTGGAGCATAGTTCTTCTTAAGGGATTTAGTAGGCTTTTTGAGGTGGAATTGCTTTGACTTGTTGCTCTATACGCACTGTTAAGTCAAGGCTCAAAAAGCGTCTTGCTGCTGCCTCAAGCACCAGCTGATGGGACCTACTGGAAAATGTAAGCCCTCATCCTCACTTACAAAGAGTCCTGTACATTGCTAAAACCTACAGCTTTGAAAGTGGTTGGACTTGGGATTCTGATTTTTAAAATTATGTTAGATCAAGATTTAGTATCTCTGGCTCTTTCCTGTGCAACAGGTGTATGCTTTGTTAAAACTGCAAGCTTTGGTTCTTTCTGCAGAGAAGCTTTACTTTCTCATGGGACTGTGGAAGGTGCTAGTATGGTGTTAACAGAGACAACTGCCAAGTAGGGAAACTAAAGTAAAAAACCCTGGTGACAGGCCAGCAGAGTGAGGTTGTATTAACCCATTCAGCCTTGCATCATGCTTTGTCACCTGAAAAGGGTGCTGTGTTTATAGGGCGAAGCAATGAAAAAGATAAATTTAAGACACAGTTGGTATGTATTCTAAGCTTGCCTGGATTTTGGAGTAGGTCCTGTTTTCTTCAGCGAGGAAGAGTAGTGCTGCCAAATGCATGGGGTAATCATTTAGGCTGCTAAGTCTTCATGAAGCTTAGGCTACTGATGTTGTGGCTGCAGCTTCAGAAACAGAACTGAACAGGAGCCATCGTTTACATGCTTGTGTGCATCTGAACCTGTGACACAACAAATATTGGCTGTAGTGAGAGATCTTTTAGTTTCCAAAGCTAAATGACTTCAGGCATGGGACTCCCACTGAAAATCACAGGATTTTCATAGCTTTATCTCTCATTCACCGTCACCATCTGTCTGGCTGGAAGATTTAAAAACCTGAACTCAGCATCCAGCAGAAATGGAAGTTTATGAAATCTTACATTGCTGTTCCTGTTGTACCTTTCAGAGCAGTGCTATTTTTTTGTTTGTTTGTTTATCCATTGTAAGCAAACAGGATGTCTCCACAACTGTTTGGTGCACTTCAGTGGGGGTTCCACATTGCCATCTGAATGCAGCAGAAAAATAAACAGCCAAAAAATGAATCGTTTTGCCAAATGAATTCACTCCTTTCACATAGAGAATATGTGGGAACAAACTGATTGCAACATGTGCAAGTCAGTACAGAAAGACAGCTGTTCTGCCTCAGCTCTTCTGTTGTGCTGTTTGTGGAGGTGTTGCAGTGAGTAGGAACAGTGGCTTCTTCTCCATAAGTACAGTATAGAATCATAGAATCAGCTGGTTGAAAAAGACCTTTAAGATCATCAAGTCCAACAGTTACCCTGGCAATGCCAAATCCACCACTAACCCATGTCACTAGGGTTTGTGAATGCTTCCGGGGCAGTGACTCCGCCACTGCCCTGAGTAGCCTGTTCCAATGCCTGAGCACCCTCTTGGTGAAGAAATGTTTCCTAATATCCAATCTAAACCTCCCCTGGCATAACTTGAGGCTGTTACCTCTTGTCCTATCACTGGCTAACTGGGAGAAGAGACTGACCCCCACTTCATCTTCATTTCAGATAGTTGTAGAGAGCAGTAAGGTGTCCCCCCTTGAGCATTCTCTTATCCATCAATGTTGCTGTCATTTGGAAAATGAAAACAGAGCACTGGCATTACCAGATTAATATTATGATTTTTCTGTAAGGAGCTCAACATCTTAAATGCAAATTTGGCTTTTCTTTTACAATTGTCCTCAGAAATTCCTGTGCTTTCTCATGCTATTTTGCTGATGTTTGATTGTTTAAGTACATGAACATAAAGGAGCTGATACTTAACAGCCTCTGCTCACAGTGCAGTTTTTGCAAGACCGTCTCCATTTCCTGTGTGTGCTGTGTCAGACTACCTGGCAAAAGTGAGGAGAAAAATACTGCTGCAGTTGTAACAAGAACATCTCTGGCCAAACCAAAATGGGTCTCTCTGTGACTCAGAATATGCTTGTGACATACCTGGCAGGCTAATGAGCATTCAGGGTGGAGATGATTTCATTATTCTGTCCTATTTCTGAAGTAAGTCTGTGTCTAAGGCAAAGTGAGCTAGCAGCTGAAATATCCTCACAGTGTCAGAGTCAGTAAGACTCCTGACTCAGGAAGGGGGTGTGGGCTGCAGGGGTGTTTTTAATGAAGTGACTTTTATTGCTTCCGGTCTCTGAAGAACACTTCTTAAGCAGTCAAATAGAGTGACAAGAAAGCCAGGATCAGAAGTGAATTTGATATGAATTGCAGTGAAACATGGCAGCCCAGAGTCATGTGGCTGAGGAGGTGCTCTGTTGTCTGCAGCAGAGAGAAAAACTTTGTTGGGAAGAAGCCCAGACCCAGTCTCCCCGTCTGATAGAATTGTAATGAATAATTCAGTATTGCAAATGCAGTGTATCTGAGTCACTGAGGCTTGAGGGACAGAAGAGCACTGCTATAGGCTGGGCTTTGTACCCTGGAAAAAGTGAAAGTGTCAGCCTGGAGCTCCCTAAAGCCTCATCAGGCTCCTAGGTCAGCACAGCACTTTGTGTGTTTGATCTGTGGCTTACAGTCACTTTCAGCTTGTTTATTAAGGGTATGAAAATGTCTGGTTTCAGTGTAGAAATTAATATGCAATTGAATTGAAGCTCTGGAATATTGCAATCAAATCTCTAATAACACCAGTAATTAGAATTTAAATATCTAGCCTATCCACCAGTTGTTCCCCTGTGCATTTTCTGGTCAGTAACCCAATTTAATCATTTCCGCATTCAAAAGAGATGGTTTCAAATACGATGATTTATTAACTTTTGTAATCTTATTTCTCCTATGTCCTTGTCTGCTGACCTTGTGTGCCACCCTTGTTGCTGATGTAGCATGCCTTCCCTTATTTTGCTGACTGTATTCTGCAGGAGCCACACTACGTGTTGCTTCAGGCACTTGTGGATTTCTAAGGAGCTCTTCAGAAAGGTTGGGAAATAATGTTACAGGAATTAGGTAGCAGTGAGCAACCTGTAACACCTGAAAATATTGGCTACTCTGTGGTCTGGTGCCATGTTTGGTAATGCTTAAGTCTGCAGATATGTATCTGCACTTTCAATTCTTGAAAGTTGATTTAGAATCGCAGGGCTTAAAGGGACATTACAACTGATCTAGTTTCAACTGCCTGCCATGGACAGGAACGCCTTCCCCTAGACTGTGTTGCCCAAGGCTCTGTCCAACTTGGCCTTGAATGCTGCAGGGATGGAGCATTCGCAACTTCCTTGGGCAACCCCTTCCAGTGCCTCACCACGCTTCTAGTGAAGACTTTTTTCCTAATATCTAACCTAAATCTCCCTGCTGTCATCTTAAAGTCATTCTCCCTTGTCCTGTCACTACATGACCTTGTAAAAAGTGCCTCTCCAGGTTTCCTGTTGTAGGCCTCTTAGGTACTGGAAGACCTGAATATAAGGTCTCCCTTGAGCCTTCTCCAGTTTAGCAGATTCATGGAGTATTTGAATTGGGGAATCAAAGCTGATGCAGGTGGAATAGAGTGTCAGGTGGCAGCTAGGATTACATTGTCAGTATCTCAAATGCGGTGTTTTTTCTTGCTTTTCCCATACTGATCAGCATGTTTTAACTCTCAGCCTTGTCTTGCACAGTTAAAATGGCTTTCTCAGTATCAGAGCTGTGCTGGGGGAAATCTGTTTCCACACCCTGTGTATCTTATGATTTGCATGTTATTGCTTTCCCCTAGTTTGATGAGCATTATCAAGCATTCAGACTGTTCCTGTAATTTGAACAACTTGCACTTTTCTTATTTTTAATTTTTTATACATCTTCTGCAATTGCTAGAGTTGCAAAGACAGAACTAGGCTTTTTGGGTTCTTTTCACCTAAGTAATTTCAATTATGGCTGGTTGAAGTTAGCCTGTAACTCTGTGGGTCCCATTCACTTTTCTCAGACTTATGATTTACTAGTTCTTCATATTGCTTCTTCATGTACATTGTGCACATACTGGAAACAGCTAGATGTGTAAACTTGTTAAATCTTTGTTTTCGAAGATTTTGTTACTTTCTGATCCAGAAGGAATGAATTGTGCTCATTGAAAAGAAGAAAACAGAATACATTTAATAGGAATTCCTGTTGATTACTTTTGTAAGAGCTGTGATTGATTTTAATGTCATAAATATTGAGATATATAATAATGAAGAAAGTGAGAATTCAGTGAAAAAATACTGAAGGCAGTGCAGGATCTAAGTAGTTTGGTGTGTGTGCTCAAATGAGTTGGGGCTACAGAACGCAGAGGTTATAAGGAGGGTGTTTTGTGTCTTTGAAGAAGGAGGAAGCTGTTGTTTTTAGCTGCCAACTGATGCTATACGTTGCCCTGCTTTCCTTTTACTCCCATCTCCTTAGAGGTAAATGGGGTCTGGCTTTTTAAAGGTTACTGTTTAGTTCAGACTTAGTCATAGACCAGAGTCTGTTCTTCCTCCAGAATCACAGTTGGGTGGAAGGAGAGGCTGCCAATAGATTGAAATTGAGGGATGTTTGCAGGGGATACCTTACCTTTTCTAAAAGAGGTTGGGATGATGAGCAGCATAATTAACCTTGAATTTCAGTGGCTGGACATCACAAATCAGAGCACTTTTCACCCTGAGGTAAACTGAATATTGTCTTTAGGATGGTCTTATGTCATTAAGCTGTCATCTGGAACAGATCAATAAATGACTGGAGAAAGATTAGATTGTAAGGAATTACAGCAGCACTGAAACCCCTGTGAGTAGAGGGAATAGTTACAGTATGTAATATGGGTATGTCTGATCTCTTGTAAAAATCCCTTTAACTAATCTTTGTAGAACTGAATATGAAAATAAAAAGAAATGGGTAGGAATAAAGGCTATGTGTGAATTGACTGTGGTTTTCAAGCTCACACTGCAGCTGTGCTTGTTCAGTGAACAGGTGGTGAGTGAACTGGTCTGTGGGTACAGTTACCTCTGTTTCCCCAGCCTGAGCCTTTCAATGTTACTGAGCATTGGTGGAAGGTGTAGAAGAGGGTTGTATAATGAAGTGGTACAAGACTGGAATTTTATCACTCAGAGCTTTGTCCAGAGAACAAAGTTCCGCTTTGCTCTCCTTCACAGGTGTACGAGGCTTGCTCCCTAAAAGCGCTTGGTTAGCACAAGGTAAAGTTTCTAAGCCATCTAGTTAATGATCATTTTATTCCCTTAAAGATTTAGCTCTGTTTGATTCATAGAAGGGAGAGCAGTCAGCCTAGTCAACTTACTCTTTAAAATGCCAAATTTACAATGAAAAGAAAGCATAGATCTTTGCCTGATAAAAGCTAAACTTAAGTGATTTAGAACCATGCTGAAATTTACATATGGTGAAATCACTGCCTGTTTTAGCCTCCTCAATTAATATCAATCTTCGGGAATAAAAGAATAGTGCAAATCATGCTAGTGATCCTCCTTGTGTAATAGCTCTTTTCCAAACGTGTTATGTCCAATTTCATAATTGCTAGTGGAATCTTTAAGTGACAACAGAATACAAATTAAATTCTTATAATGCAGTATTTTATTAGGGGTTGTATTTTTGTACCAAATAGAAATGGTTTATTCAATCACATGTTTTATTTTTAGCTTCCTCAGCACTCATTACCTGATTTATAGTCATTACTGTTGCTTTATATATTTATTACATAAAGACTTACAAACCTTAAAAGGTCTGTGGCTTTCAGTGACAGGACTGCAAATAGATCTGTAAATCCAGCAAATTACTTTGGTTCCGAAGAAAAGGTGGTGAATGTTCATATTAATGAATATGTAATTATTCCCCTTTGGAATCTGATCATAGTTACAATGGTTTGCTTGGGTTTTAAACATCAATCTAGACTATTGTAGATACACCAATATCAAATTTACCTTGAGGTATATTTGGTAAGTTGCAACTACTTTGCTAATCTTGATATGAAATCCTAGCTCTTCTGAAGTTGCTGAGTGTTTTACCATTCATTTCTGAGGGCAAGAATGTCTTTCCCATAAAATATATGGGTAAAATAAATCACAGAATAATATAGCAAGGCATATGAGTATGTCTGATCTCTTGTAGAAATCCCATTGACTAATCTTGAGTCTTGTCTGCTGTGAATCCCTTCCTGCAGTATTCCCTGGGCTCTTCCAAAGTGCATCCCTCATTTACATAAGGTTATTGCTGCTGTTGTGAAGTCCTAAATATATACAAGAGATATGAGAAAGAGGAGAGAAAGGGAGAAGACATTTTGCGACAAGTTCAGCTGCTTATTTTAAGTGACATGGCTTTTTCAAGATAGGAAATATTGCAGCTATTGCTATCTAGTCTGCATAATTTTGGCTTCAGTGGGTTTCACTCCCTTTTACAGATAAGTGTGACAAAACAGGGTGAGTAGTTTGTTTACATTTCAATTTAAAAAGCATGTTTGATGGTAGCCACCCGTGAACCTCCTGCTCCTGAGTAGTATGGTCTGGAGCAGGAGCAGTGCCTGTTGCAGTTACACCTCTCATGTGTCATCAGCCATCCTGCAGCTTGAGTGATGAAAGAGGATAATCCACTGCCATTCTCCAAGGCTCTTATGCCTCCTGTACCCTTGCTGACAAATACATGTAGCATTTGCAGTAAATCTTCCAAGTTGAATGTTGAAGCAAAATGTCAGTGTGGTGTTGGTAGAGGTAGGTCATGGATAGTGCTTCTGGACTGTGAAGTTTCTTGCTTGAAAGTCATGAATGAGTAGCAGAAGTTCCAGTAACCCAGCATTTCTCCTGCCAACAAATGGAAGAGGGAGTCCAAAGCCATGAATAGACTTTCCTAGGTAATTGCATCCCGGAGAAGATGAGCAACTGCTGTTGGGCACACAGTTTGTCCCGTTTGGACCTTTGAAGGGACCCCTGCACAGCACTGGAGTCTGACTGAGGTACCCTTCTTGCTGTTCTGATTTATCCAGAGACACTAGAAATTACAGTCAGCTTTTTACATCATTTACTGCATATTCGGTTGGTCGGCTTTTGATTATACGAAGTAGTTGTGGGGAGAGAATTCAAAGTAATTGATACTGAGGCAGATTTTTATAAAATGGTTGGTTTTGTCTGCAGCTGAACTTTGCCTTTTGCACAAAGCAGTTTACAGTCGCTTTATTGCAGTGAGCTTTGTTTCAGCTTTATAGCTAAGGTGGGTGTGAAGTTGCCATAGCTACTGGGCATTATGCTGCCTTTATGTGGGCTTCAGAGTATTTTCCAGGAGGATCAGGTGCAACTTCTGAATAATTAATAGTGTCCCGGGAAAGGGAATTGGATTTTTGTTTCACAGGGTTATTCTTTTCATTGTCCTCTACAGTTGGTGCCAGTGAAAATTACTGTAGTGTTATCTCGGGAAAGCCCTGTATGGCATCTGAAATAATCTGTCTTCTTTATTTTAGTATATTCTTGCATTGTTAAATATAGTTGTTCCCTTTTAAATATTCTCTCAGATATAAGTATTCTAGGGAAGGCTTATAATGTAATCTGCTGTCAATGCCGTTGTCCCTTCTGCCGTTTCTCTATGTTGACAGCTGGGGATGCACCCTTCCCATAGGGCTTTGCACGCTCCAGAAAATACCAGGCGACTTTGATTTTCTTTCCATTTAATAGAGATGGGTCTGTCGATGCTGACCGGATGAATGAGCAGATGGGCTTTCATGGGTGACTTGGTCAAATCTGTTCATGTTGTCTTACTGGGTGTGCAATCTACGATGATGTTTGGCAGGCTGTTACAGAACGCAAAAACACTGCTTTGTATACAGGTCTGTGTTACTGCAACTTCTTGCAGCCTGTTAAATACACGAGGCACAACTCTTTGGAGATAAGTGACTGTAGTGATTTCTTGTTCTGAGAAAATGCCCTATCTCAGTGCCAAGGAGTTCTGGCAGGTCCTGGGATACCTCCTTCTGAATTTAGGCTGCAGAAATTATAGAATTGTTTAGGTTGGAAAACACCATTAAGATCACAAATCTGACCATTAATCCAGCACTGCCAAGTACACCACTAAACTATGTCCCTAAGCACCACATCTACACATCTTTTAATTACCTCCAGGGATGAGGACTCTACCACTTCACTGAGCAGCCTGTTCCAATGCTTAAAAACCCTTGAGGTGAAGAAATGTTTTCTAATATCCAGTCTAAATCTCCCCTGGCACAGCTTGGGGCTGTTTCCTCCTGTGCTGTCACTTGTTACTGGCAGAAGAGACCGATACCCACCTCTCTACCACCTCCTTGCATACTGTTGTTCATACATTTTAGTATGTAAGCAAGGAAGCAAGGAGTGACCTCGTGCCTCAGTGGTCTGGAGGTGGGAAGTTTTTGCCTAAAGAAGTGAATGGTGGTGTAATGGCAGCTCCACACTGTGGGGAAAGTTTGGGTGTGTTGTGGCAGATTTTTGGAGGTCAGACTGTGCTCGCTCCACTGAGCTAGAGGAGGTGCCAAAGCTGGAGACATGACAAAGATTTTGGCATTTGTCACACAGATCTGTACTGCCACTGGGTTTCAGGCAGCAGTCTTATTTTCCATGTTTCCCTTTTTTTTTTTTTTTTTTTTTAACGAATTACCCCTAAGAGCAAAATGAGCAGGAATCATTGCCCACAAACCCTCTTCTGGTACTGGGTAGCCTGGCTTTGACTGAATCTACCTTCTAATATCTGCTAATCTCAGATCTGAGAGATGTTGGTAAAAAAACCCATAAATGTTCAGACAAGGGTTGAGTGCTCTGCATTAGATCAGGGTCATGAGGCTTAATTGATTTATTTATATTTTTTTAGATGCAGAAATCAATATAACTCTTCCTTTTCCCATCACCAGTGTATTAAATTAGCTTGCAATATTTGTGTGACTGATTCAAAACTCAGGGTTGCTACATCTTTGAATAATACTCTGAAAGTTCTGAGGGGGTGTGCATGTATTTTTTCTTTCAGATGACATGGTTAGGGGCAAGCCTGATGGGATTTGAAGTGTTTCAGAGCTACACTGAAAGTAAAGCATAGAAACTAAATGTCCTTTATCATTTGCATTCTAATAGAGGTCTGCTTCTATCAGAGGACCTGGACTTTTCTCTTAATGTGTTTCTCAGAGGCTCTTCTAAGCATTCCAGTAGCTTATTAGAGCTTGATTGCTGCCTCCAAAGTGCATTTGTATCACTGGCAGCCTTGGTGACATTAGTCGTGGAGATGATGCAGAAGTCCACAAGTATATTGGCTTTTGAGAATCCATTGAAGGTACTGCATTGTTAAGTTACTGGACGCCTGAGTTTCGGGAGTGAGAATCAGTGTCTTTGGTTGGGGAAAAACAGGTTTGTTTTTGTGGTGGAAGGAGCCAAAGATGACTGCTTATGCTCCAAGGTTTGTTCTTGCTGTCTAACAGTTGGGTTCTAATAAAAATCTGCTCTGGTCACAAGTTCTTTCCCCTCACATTCAGAAGCTGTCTTTCTATAGTAGCATTACTTGTAATCTGTCTTCAGAAGATCTATATAGAAAAGGAGTTTCAGTGTTCTGCCAAGCTTGGGAATATAAGTGGAACTTACATTAACACTGCAGTTAAATGTGATTTAATTATTATTTTTTATCCTGACATTGCTCGATGCCAGTATCTAGCACTCGGCACCACTTCAGGATTGTACTTTGAATGTTTTCTGTGATTTTCCTTCTAAGACATCTTTCATTCCCCTAAGAGAAAAAAATTATCATGATTGTTTATGCTGGTAAAAATATAATCTTTCACAATCCAAATGTGCGACTAAATGTCTTATGCTGTGTGAAGCGTTCTATGTTATCAATTATGTACTAATCTGATATGAAAGGAGCTGAGTATGACACCTGCAATGGGGTGCCTCTTCTGATGTCCTGAATCACTAACACTCCTGCTTGGAGGGGGTCTGGATGGGGTATGTGTGTGTGTATGACTGTCTGCAGACTGTGAAACAAATCCTTGCTTCCAGCTTCATGCTGTGGGAGTGGTGCTGCTCCATATGAAGCTGCTGGAATGGAACAGGAAAGCCTAACAGCTTGAGTTCTTGACTTGCTCCAGGCTTGTGCTGTTGCAGCTGCACAGGTGGCAGTACCAAACCTGCCTGGTTTCCTGTTGCTGTGGGTTTGGTTGCTGGATTGAGGGGACAGGATGCCACACAGAAATCCCAGCTGTGTGATTAGGTGCTTAAATAAGTGCCTGTGGAGGTACAAAACATCAGGTGTTCAAGACTAAAGTGTCTAGAAAATGGAGACATACTTTGCTGCTGCTAATACCAATTTGCTTTGTTAACATCTGTCTGGGTTACACCATTTACTTAAAGGTTCCTCAGTGCTGAAAAGAGATTGTTAATGTGGGAGGGAGGAAGTAAAATGAGTAGTTGGCAGATAGAGTGCAAGAAAAGAGCAGCAACAGCTAGGAGTGTGTTCAGGAGTGGAGCTGAAGCACGGGAAAGGAGGACATAAGCTCTTTTGGTTAGTGCTTATGTAGAAGATGGAACAGTTTGGGAAAGAAACTTTTTTCCATGATTTTACCTGATGTTTTGAACCAAAGCTGTCAGTGTAAAGTCCTAAAGATAAAAATTCAGACTCCGTATTGAGCTGGCTCTGGAGACAGTAGGAGTACTTCCTCACTGAACTTATATTGTGAAAAAAGTCTGAATTTTGTTCGCTGTATCTTCTTCCTCTCCCTTTTCATGTTCAACCTCCTCCCTGTTACTCTTTTTTCTTCAGTGGCTGTGGTCTGAAAAAACCCTGAAGAGTGGTGCTACTACTAGATTGACCTGTAGCCCCATTAGGTTTCTATTTAACAGAAAACCAGAATCTGCTTTTTTTTATTAGCTTCTGAATACCAACAAACTGGTGCCTCTTGCAAACCCTGTTCCTATTACCCCATGTTTTCTGTGCTGCCCAGCTGATAGCCTCTGTCGTTTTTTGACTGTAGATTTCGTTTCAGGAGTTTTTCAAAGGCTTATGTGCAAAGCAGTGCAAACAAGGGGGGATTTCCTGTTCACATGGTTTCATCAAACAGCTCTAATGCCTTGGGAACTATATAGAATTATTGCTGTTCTCTGTGAGAGGTGTTCAGGGTGCATGGGAGGTACTAAATATGCCAGTATTTGTATTATTAATATCAATTTAAAAGACTGATTGTGTTCTAGAAATTTTGGGGAGCAAATAGGTGTGGTGGAAAAAATATCCAGTTTATCACAAAAGTTTTGAATCTAGACTGGAGTGTTAGATGGGTTGTTCTGGAGTTTATGATAAGTGTTCCAATTGTCTGTGTATAACTTGGCACATGCATTCTATTGGCTTCCAGTACAAGGTGTTGTATGGCTGAGTTCTTTTGTAAAGATAACCAGTATGTAATATATACATCTTCAAAAGACGTATTTCTGTGAATAAAATACATCACTGTTAATAGACTTTTTCCTCCTGTGCGCTTATGATGGGCATTTTTTTTCTGCAGATTGTAACTCCTGGTAGTAATGTGTGTTGCAGATAGAGTAGCTGCAACTGGAAATATCTGTGAGGCTCCCCAGAACCTCTGGTTGTCACTCCAGAGTAGGCACAAGCATTGTGGCGCAGAGGCCCATGAAGCTCCAGAGGTGGACCATACTAGTATGCAGGAGCCGTGCAAGAAGGTAGCCAGAACATTTACCAAGCAGGGAAATGAAAATGGAGTGAGGAAAGACAGGGTGACGGAGGGGATCCTGGCTAGCAGGAGTGGTAAAATGGAGTGGGCAAAGGTGGGAACAGCTTCAGGTGGGAATATTTATAAGGGGACTCTGCAGGGGTTGGTGACCAGATTTATAAAATTGCAGTGGGTTCAAATTTGTGAGTGACACACTGGTGCTGGATAGATGATGAGGGCATGACCATCAGACTGCACAGCCTGGTCCTTAGGAAATGTGGATCTATTTATTAGTATAGTTCAATACTTCAGTGTCAAGAGTGCACGCAAGCTCTGGACATGATAGGCAAGGCACAGAGTGCAAGTTATTTAGCATGCAGTAGTGTTGCTGATAAGAAAAAGTGCAGTCCTCATGGAATGGTAAGAGTGTGCACACCAGCGCTGTGCCCATACCAGAAAACTGTAGTACTAGTGAAAAAGGAGCACAGCTTTTGCAGAGAGGCATGGAGACCTGCTAAAGAAATTTTGTCTGGCTTATCTGGCAGATTATAAATGATCAGAAAAAGAACAAAAATCCCACCAAATCCCACCTGAATATTAAAGAGTTTCTTAATACAGTGAAAATAGGCATGATGAGAACCAGAGCCTGCAAAAGGAAAGCAGCTGAATTAAATAAAGTTGCACACTTTCAGCCAAGAGGATGATCAGTGATTGGAATGAATTCTCAAAGTAAGGTATTTTCCCAGGCAGTGTCTAATCAAATGTGATTAACTAGGTTTTGTGAAGAAGTAGCAGGGTAAAAAGCCTGTGGCACATAGGAGGTCAGCCTAGCTGATGTAATTCCTTTACAGCCTCAGCTCAATAACCCTGTGAAAATTTTATAAAGGTGACATTATGGATTTTAGTGTGCTGAAACTGTAGAAGGGTCATCACCTTCACTTAAATGGAAATGTCCAGTCTGGCTTTTGGATTTCACTGGGAATAAATAATTAGTATTTATATAGTTCTTTCTATTAATAAACTTTCACTCTTTCAGGAAGGCACATGTAATCTAAAGCCAGATAAACAAGCGTAGAGGCATGGCCAAGTGAATCAGCAGGAGACCTGGAAAAAGATCCAGTGTCTCCTGGATCCCTGGCTGAGGCAGGCTTGTTTTCTTTGGAGGGCTCAGGTGTCCAAAATCCAGCATGCTCTCCAGGCCATATCATTTCTTAATTCCAGAAGGCCAAACATGACAACATGAATTAATCATAGAATATCAAAAAACCTTTTCTGATAAGAAGCATGAGGTATATTAAGAAATTCTTATTTATTTACTGGTTGATATTTTTAATGTATTATATACATTTAAAAAAATAGGCCTATATTTACCATTGTGATTTCTGTGTAAATATCAGGCAACACTTCTGTAAAGCAGGTGTTTCTCTTCATTTAGGAAGTGTTGTGCTTAGCACTGGCAACACTGACTTACCTAAACTCACATAATAGTTTCTGTTACTAGGACATCATTGTGATTTTGACAGCACTCCCGTTTGCTGATATTTAAGCAGTTAGAGGTCAGAACAGTGAATATTCTGGTCTTCTGTTTCCCATGCTGTCAATCTCAAATGCCTATCTTCACTTGAAATTATTCACTTGCATATAAAAGTGAATATAAAAGGCTAGTACCTGCCCCTTGTTTTTTGCATTGGGTTGTAAATGAAGAAAATCCCTTGATGACAGCTAAGTCATCTCTTTCCACAGTATTTATGTGTTCTTACATCTTTTGCACATAATGAGCCTGAGTAATGGGACTTTCTGAGGTTTCAGGGTTTGTTTTTTTCTGTTCTTGGCATATGTGCCATTCATTCATAGTACCAGGAAGGTAAGTGTAGTGATGCTGAGCAAACTTCCTTGGGACATAGATGAATTAGACCAGCCTACCAAGAAATTTAGATTGCTGATTTCAACACTAGTGGTGAAGGTGTATGGAATGGTGAAAATCTGTGGTTACCATTGTTTGCATGTGATTTTTTTTTAAATTTTATATGTATTTTTAGTGATTTGTTTGGATGCCTCCCTTATTGACTACTGCTGTAGAGTCTAAATTGAATCAGCCTCAGTCTTTCCTACGTCCTTGGCTGTGCCTGAGACTCCACAGTGTGCCAGTGACAGCTGGATCATTTGCTATGCGTTGAACTGAGCCTATTGATTTATTTCACATTATATTGCATGGCTACCTTCACGTGTCCAGCGCCGTGGCAGTAGAGGGTAGCTGAGATTAATTTGTGAGCTAGAGCACTTGCATGAGCCCCTGGAAAGTGCCGAGATGCCTTATTGTATACCTTTTCTATACTTGGAAGAATCATTTAGAAATGAGTGACAGATGTTGCAGATGAAGGTGTTTATGAGATAAGGGGTGAGGTTTTTTTCAGAAGTGATTTGTAATTTGGGTGCCCACACTGTGAAGCGTATTACCAGTCTGATAGGGAGCAGTGGCGTTGCTTGTTAGAGCACCCTGGTGGGGGCTCCTTGTGTTTTATAAATCAGATCCTTCAATTGTGTTGAAAGTAAGGCATTCAAAACTATTGGCTGCGGTAGCAATTGCTGGCTTCTTGGTGTAACTACTACTGTAATTCTGGGTAAGGCTGGCTCATTCCTCTGATGCCTACCAAAGATGCTTACCTGGGCACAAGCAGGAGCTGCAAAACATGTCCAGCAGATGCCAGCACCATAGAGAGCATTTGGAAGTCCATCTTCTGTCTTTCTGAGGTCTGATGAGTGCTGCAGCTGGCTGCTTATGGATCCTTTCTCCCTGGGAAGAGATCACTCCTGTCTTGCCTGATTTGGCCTGTTGAATAGAGATTTAGACCTTGTGCTGTTTATTGCCTAGCAAAAAAAAAAAACAACATTGAATTCCTTAAATTGCCTAAATTATGTTCCTTTGTAATAGAGTGTGGCATAAGCACTTGGTTTGGAGAATAGCCATGGTGGTGATTCACAGTGATCCACCATGCCCTAACTCACAGGTTGTACCACCCAGGAATCCTACTGTAAAATAGTGCGTAGGGAAAAATTGATTGAAGAAGAACCCTTTTTCTGTTGTTACTTGTGACAGGGTTTTGGGGCTTTCTGTGGAAGAGTTGTGCAATGGCTTTGTAATTGCTGGGGAGAAGTAGTTCAGTGTGTGAATTAATTTTGCCACCATTAAAAATCAGTGTCTGATTCCTGCAAAAATCTGAACCTGATTGTTAAGAAGCAGTTAAACTGCCTGCATTAAAATAAAGGTTCCATGGATATGGAGGCAGAAGAGAGGGAGGTGGTATCTGCTGAGCACTTTGTGTTTCTTACCTAGACCTTAAAGCTGGAGTTGCACCCTGCAATTGCTCAGTCCTGCCTTTAGCTGGTCCTCCTGCTGTATCTTCAAAGACAGGCAAGGCTTTTGTTTCACAGGGTGTTTCTGGAATCTTGCAAATGTGATGTTTCTGTGCTTTTAGGCATGAAAGTGCAAATGTCACCTTGGTTTATTTGGTGATGAATTTAGATTGGATTCGTTCCCTCAGCTGGGAAAGACATGCTAGCTTTTTCTGGTAACTGTCTTAGTTTGTGTGATTTTGTTGCCAATAGAAAAATTCATGGTTAGAAGCTTTAAAAATAAATAAAGGAATAATGACATATGAGTCTATAGGCATTTTAAACAGATATTTGTAAATTAAAGAAATTCATTATGGAAAACTGTGTTTAGCTATCATGGTATCTGATGATAGTGTCAATCTTCAAATACTGTTTAACTTCTCTTCCATATATTTTGGTCTTCCCAGAGAAGCTGAAATAAATGCACACTTACTTACAGGGCTGAGTCTTACTCTGGTTTCTTTCATGTATTCCGACTTCTGTGTCAATCTGATTTCTAAGAGATGAGCACTACCCTTCATTCTCTGTCCTGACCAAAGCCAAAAAGTTTCATGAATTGCGCTGTTTACAGCTTTGTCAACTTGTCAGAGTATTCACACAGAAAAAACGCTTTTTGAGGTATTGTGTGAAGATAGTTTATAGCTTTGACATCTGTTAAGTGTGCTACCTCACCATGGTCTGCTCCACGGGCTGCAGGGGAATCTGCTCTGGTTCCTGGAGCACTTCTTCCTCCTTCACTGGCCTTAGTGTCTGCAGAGTTGTTTCTCTCACATTCTCACCCCTATCTCTGGCTGCAGTGGTGCAGTTTTCCCCCTTCTTGAACATGTTATCCCAGAGGCGCTGCTATCATTGCTGATGGGCTCAGCCTTGGCCAGCAGTGGCTCCATCTTGGAGCTGGCTGGCATTGGCTCTATCAGACATAAGGGAAGCTTCTAGCAGCTTCTCTCAGAAGCCAGCCCTGTAGCCCCCATGCTGCCAAAACCTTGCCACATAAACCCAATACAGAAGGGTTACCAGAATGTCCTCTGTGAGGCATTAATTACTGGACTTTGTCTTCCCAGAGATTCCCATCCCAATGGGGAACATGCAACAGCTACCTGCTAGATGATGTTGAACATTAGTCTAGTGACATGTTCGTTTCCGAGGGATTGTGGTAAGAAAAATACATATGAGTGTGCATCCCTGATTTTATTAATGTAGAATTTGCTAATACATGCCTGCAATGAGTAATAAATGAAGCTGCTGTCCATAACTGAGATTCCCCTGCACAGACCTGCCTTTCTCGCCTGTTCTTCTTCATATCCCCGTCACATCCCCAGCTTTGCTTCCACACAAAGCTTTCCACGAGGGCTGATCTTGCATGGTCAGCAAAATCCAATTCTGAGACAAAAACATAGCAGGAAGCTCCACAACATGCAGATTCTGGTGTCAGTTTATGTTCGCATATAGGTATCTTTAAGTAATATCTTTCAAGGAGTTATGATATTTTCTTAGCAGGTTGAAGTTGAAGTTTACCGGAGAGATTCTAAGAAACTTCCTGGCCTGGGTGACCCTGATATTGACTGGGAAGAGAGTGTCTACTTGAACCTCATCCTGCAGAAGGTAACAGTGATGCTTATTTAATTTTCATGGGCTGTTTATGCTGGAAAGGTTTCAGGAAAAGCTTTGATCTGTTCCCTTTCCTCCCTAGCTTGGGGGACTTGAGTCCTTCTGGAGCATGTGAAGAACACATCAGAGTCTAAATGAACAGAACCTGAGATGTTTGCTGGCTTTCAGTAGAGCCTTAATAATTTTCGTCAAAAACCTTTAAATATATCCAATGAAGTTGGGCTGAATTTTATGCTTTGTAACGAAGTTTTCAAAATGGGAGGCTTTGTCAAGTTTGATAGCTTTTGAGAGTGAATTAATCTGTTAGACAAGCAACATTTCTGTCAGAGTTCAAAGTTCTGGTGCAGCTACTGGAAATGCAGTAAAGGTCCTATGCATTACACTGGGATTTTGCTGCTCTTTATTAGAATTTTAATACAACATTTGTTGCTGTTGTTGAAATGTGAAGCTGGTGCAAATTATTTCCTTAATTAACTCGTCGGTTGTTTAGTTATTACATATATTGGTGCTTAGGGAAGCTGAATGTTGCTACAGTCATTTGAGATCCCTTAAAAGTTCTGTTGATATGATTTTAGAGGAGACTGCTGACTCATTGCACACATCCTGGGAAATAAATTATTTTCATTCTCTCTACTTCCTCCCAAAAGTCTCATTGCAGAACTTCTCTGCGCAGAGCAGTTTCCACCATTATTTGCTCAATAAAAACGGAATCCGTTTGCTACAGTCAGAATGCAGAGATGCTGCTACATCTGGGCATTGCTGTCCAGAACTATTGCACTCGCTCCTTGCAACGGTTTTCAGGTGGCTTGGCAGGCTACATTAATGGTTTCTGAGCTCTCTAATTTGTTGCTTGTATTCATTAGTGTTTCTGGTTTTCCCTTTTTGAAGGGAGGTTGTCTTTTCCATTTGTATTTCAGCTGAACAGTAAGCCAGTGTTAAACAATATTGACAGAAGTTTCTTTAGCCACAGGTTGTGCACCTCAGCAAGCATCTTTGCAAAAAATTTCAGTATCAGTGAGTTAATAGGCTTGAAAATTGGAGGAGTTTTAGTGTAGTGAAGAGAATAAAGAAAACGGAAATATCAAAACATCTTGGTTTTTAGCCAAACAGCTGAAAAAAAAAGCCAAGAGGGAATGTCTTCATGAATGCTTTGTTTTTCTAACTAAACCTTTATTTCTCTATCTGATGCTCTGTTATAGTTGGATTATGTAGTGACATGTGCTGTGTGCACGCGTTCCGATGGAGGAGATATTCATATTCACAAGAAGAAATCTCAGGTGAGAGTACTCTATTATTAATGATAAGAACTTACCATGAAGTATTACCTAATCCTAAAACCCGTATCTAAACCAGAGCTCTGGTTCTCAGGCTAGGATCTGATAGCTGCATCCCTGTGAAGCATTTCAAGTCTTTGTTTAGTGACATTTCCTGCCAGGCATCTAAGTGTGAGATCTAAATGTCCTCTACAGCCGCACTCAAAACATTATAAAGGCCTCTGCATGCTTTCTAGATTTATAATATCTGCCTACAGGATTTTGGGGGGAAGATAGAGAGTGTGTGTACTGTGGGAGGAGTATGCCTGACTATTAACCAGTCAGAGGGTAAACCTGAAATTTTAAGAGACCAGAGTTATGGGAATCCTTCAAGGAATATCTGTAATATGGGGCTTTTGAATGGTAGACGATTTACTGATCAGTTATGATTGATATTTACTTGTCAATATATCTTTCTATTACTCTGTGATTCTTGTTTTCTCTCTAAAACTGCTCGTTCCTTCTGTTTCCATGCCAAAGGCTTATATCATTTGCTTCTGCACAGCATACAGTTAACCCAGGGTTTAATATAGTTGAGGAGACTGAATTATAAGCACAGAGGGGATAGGAACAAGAAGCTCTAGACTTCTTCAGTCAGTTTCCAGTAGATCTTGCAATAACTTCTCTTAGATGGCAGAAATCATTCTTTTGAAGGCTCCTGCTGCCTTTAAAAGGCTGTTTCTCCCAGACATTTCCATTCCTTTAGCTCATTCAGCTATTTGCATGGCTTTACCTAAAATAAACCAATGCTCTTTAATCCTTTAATTTTGTTTTACCATTTTGAAACAACCATTGCATTGCCTACAAACACGACTAGCAACGCTGATTATTGTATGTGCAATTTGCATTAGTTAGGTGCATAAATCTCCTGGTGCTGTTGAGACACCACATTACAACACTGATGTAGGCCTTTCATTTCTCATTGCTTTTTCCACTGTTTGGTAGTGGAAACACCCCCAGTTAACTTCTGCAAAATGTTTTTTAGAAGGATCTTTAACGTGAAGATTTGAAAACTAGGAAGATGAGGGACCTGTCCTCACTGCATATGAGCATTGTTAAGAGTAAGGAGGAGGTTTTCTGTTCCTCATTCCTAAAGGAATGTGGGACTGTTTCTGAGTTTTTCTTCATCTCCCCTTTTCTGGGAGAAACTCAGCACACATTGAAACTTACCAGTACATATTGGTAACATTTCAGGTTCATGAAGCTGATCTATGGAGAGAGAAAAGGCAATTCTATGTACTGTGGAAAGCATATTTGCAGTAGAGCATCTCATTGTAACATGCACCATTGAGGCTCAGTTTTAAATTAATAAAACCCAACTCTTTTGAACCTATATTACTGCTCTGATGCTTCTTGCTTTAGAAAGGATTTATTACCCTGTCAGTGTGCAGCCAGGTGTTGAACAGGTAGAAGCCCTAGGACAGCAAGTCCTGTTCCGGCATAGGACTGGCTGCGCTACTCCAGACCTATGACAAATGTATTTTGTTCATACCAGTAGAGTACCTGAGGTGTGAAACCAGAAACTTGTTGCTCTCTAATGTTGTTTCTTGTCATGAAGCAACCTTTCTTTTTAATAACCTATGTTTAAATGTGCATGTAGGCTTCGTAAGTACAAATCAGAAAAAACAATTTCTCAGGAGGTTACGTTGAGTGGTTTGTAGCAAGAGGATCACAGTCCTGACAGTCTGGGCACATGCACAGTGGACTGAGATTTGCCAGGTTCTTTAATTCGGAATTTTGTTTGCAGACAGAGGTGGAAGCAAAGAAAGCCACCTGGTATGATTTCTTCTTCCTCTTTACCTTTACATTGGAATGATAACATTTAAAGCCTTTAGCTATTTAAACACAGGTTGTTTTGAGAAGTGAAGTGACCAGAGGAGTTCAGGAACTGCTTCAAAGGGAGGAATGTGCAGAAGATGAGAATGGGAAATCAAATGCTTGTCTTGCTGAGGGCCATGCTTCTAATTACTGAGTGATGTTGATCTCATTGTGGTACTAAGCAAACAGTAACAATGAAATTAACTGTACAAGTGAATAGTGCTAGGTCAGCTACTCCACAGTAACTTTCTTGCTGTGTATGCTTTTATTTTGCAGCACATTGCAGTAACTTAAAGACAGCTCAAGGTGGTTTTCTCTGTTAATGAAAAGGTGGATACCTTAGCTGTACCATGGGATGGTGAGAGGTCAGGTACCCACAGGGACATTTACTGTGGAGCAACTGGCATTTGATAATTTGCATGTGAAAATTCAAGGATTTCTCAAGTTTTGTCACTATTGCAAAACAGGCTGTAGTCAAATGCCAGCTCAGCTTTGCCTGCAGGATGTTCAGCATCTCTAGTGTAAGTGAAAACATTGGCTGACTGAGCAGTGTGGGACTGTGGTGTTTTGGTATTACTTGCCTTCTGTCCAGTGCTTTTGTTCCTGAGTACATTTAATTGAGATGTACTTTCCCCCCCCCCCCCGCATATCTTAGCAAGTGTTTGCATCTCCTAGCAAACACCCAATGGACAGTAAAGGAGAGGAGTCAAAAATCAGCTACCCCAACATATTCTTCATGATTGACAGCTTTGAAGAGGTAAGTTCCTCGTTGGCAGCATTGGAGTTTTGTCCTATCCAGTCTTCTTTCCCAATCAGCTGATTTTTTGTACCTTTTGAACAAATGCTTTTGGCTAATTGAGCTTATCTTCTAGTAGTTCTTATTTTATTTGACCTTCCTGATTCTTTAATGTTTGACATTTGAGCTTGAAGCTGGATTTTGGCATCTGTCTTTATGATGAACTGAGGCAAGACAGGCTAATTTGAGAGCTGCTTATCTCAATGCATGTGTTGCAGTGTGCACTGCCTGAGGTCTGTTTTTTCTTTTTAAAGGCTGGGGTGAAGCATACAGCTCCCTTGCTTTCTGCCATTTATGTTGAAACTGCTTTTGGCCTAAGGGGAATCCTGGGAATCTGAATACATTTGAACTTTAACAGCTGCACTTTGCCTTAAAGTGTTTCATCTTGCATCTTTGGCAGGTTTTCAGTGACATGACTGTGGGAGAAGGAGAAATGGTCTGTGTGGAGCTAGTGGCCAGTGACAAAAGCAACACCTTCCAAGGGGTGATTTTTCAGGGGTCTATCCGCTATGAAGCACTCAAGAAGGTCTATGACAACAGGGTAAGATGCTTCTGAAAGACAGCATCCTTGGCAACAGTGATACTCTGAACAGTTTTTCTTTGCTGCTGAATATGTTAGCTTTTTGTCCTGTTTATCGTCTGCATTGTAGTCTGTCTTTCTTGGCTTTGAAAGTTAGCTGAAAAGTTAGGCTTTTGGCTCAGACAGCTGAGAGTATTCAGATCAGGATATATTGTTTTGCCGTTTGCCGAAAGGAATGAAGTAGTGACGTTAGTAAGCAGTCAAGAATGTGACACAGGAATGGGTCTGAATAACACTGTTCTGGATGCCCCTTCATTTTTGTGAAAGGTCACGGATATTTCTAGTTACTTCAGAGGTGTGTTTTGCATGGAGAACTTACAGCAAGATAGTTATCAGAGTTTATGTAAAATGTGTTTTTCTTTAGTGTGTTTTGTACTTACCAGCTATTTTCAAAAGACCACTGTAGTTTCACTGCCACGCAAAGAAGCTTTCTTTCCTACAGAAACATGAAATGCAAGTACTTCTAGCTTCAAATTCAGTACTTATGGCTGAGGTCAAGAGATTGCAAAAGCCAATGAAAGTTTGTTATGAAGACAGTCCTGAAAGGTTTAAAACAAACAAACAAAAAATCCCCACAATATCTACTGTGACTGTGAACTTCATTTCCCTTTGTTCCTATCCTTGTCAGGACAATTCCTGAATAATTTCCTTTATCTCTGTTTTAGATGTGAGTAATCACTCTCTTTTAGAAGTTTTTTGAGAGAACATGAAACTGGAATTGTTTCTCTGTCCCACCATTGTCTTATGGCCTCACAAAACCTGTTGGTGGGTTATTAAAATACATGAGAATGAAGAATCACTAGAGGCAATGTAAGAAGAAAGCCCTGTAGTGGAAAGACAGTATTTGATGTGGCAAAGTCACCTATTAACCTAGGAATGTCCTGTTTGACCACACAGCTACTTCACATTGTTATAACTTCAAATACTCAATTAAGGCCAAAGGTAAAAATTGATATTTGACCATTCTTTTGACAGAACAGAAGCAATCTCTCTATGCTTTTGAAGGTTGCTCAGTTTTCTTTTGTGTCAGGGGAGGTTTAGATTGGGTTTAGGAAGAATTTCTTTACTGCAAGGGGTGTCAAGCACTGGAACAGGCTGCCCAGGGAGGTGATGGAATCGCCATCCCTATAAGTATTTAAAAGATGTGTAGATGTGGCTCTTAGGGACATGTTTTGGTGGTAGACTTGGTAGTAATGGGTTAACAGTTGGACTGCATGATCTTAGACGTCTTCTCCAACCTAAATGATTCTGTAATTCTTGGTGCAATATGGGTTGTGTGACATGATGAGCATCTTGGCCCTTTCAGGCTATAAACTGCTGAAAGTTGTGATAAGCCACTTAAACTTATGGATAAGTGCTACTTGTTTCACTTGCCAGAATCCTGACTGTTTTCATATAGGTCTGTTCCTTTTTTCAGTTCTTAGTTCAGTTTTCAGTTCAGTTGTGTTAACTGGAAATTGAGCCCTTCTGTTTGTCAAGAGGGTTCAAAAGCTGTCAGGGTTTTGAGGCAAGCAGTACAATGCAGGTTAGTTGTACATGGAGGCTGTTTTTTCAAACTTTGGCCTTGACAATATGGAAGCACAAATGTCTGAATTGACTTGTCACCATGTAGTGCCAAAATTGTGCAGTGCACTTTGCTAGTTTGAAGCATTGTGTATGTGTGTCTATTGCATTTTGGACTCAAATGAGTGTCCCTGCACAGGCTGTGTTGAATTGTGGCTTCTTGTGATCCGGTGTGGCACATTGTGTGGGTCTGGATACAAACCTTTTTGGTTTACCTCGGGGTGCCACTGGGTAACTCTGTCTTTTGGATAGCTAAAGCAGTTGATTCTTCTCTGAGCCTCTGTTTTTGTATCTTCAGGGGAGGATTGCTTCCCCTTTGGAAATCACTTCAGATTATGCTTAACATGCTTTTCAAGAATCCAGATAATGATCATTGTCCACTGTGGTTTTGACTTTCACTATGTTTTTGACTTATTCTTAAATAACTTTGATAACATTCTTTTTCTTGAAACATGGAGGTGATGTTACATGTTCTTCCTCTCCTGTCTTGATGCATTGTAGGTGAGTGTTGCAGCCAAGATGGCTCAAAGAATGTCTTTTGGGTTTTATAAATACAACAACATGGAGTTTGTCCGAATGAAAGGGCCACAAGGGAAAGGACATGCAGAGATGGCAGTGAGTAGAGTTTCTACTGGTGACACTTCACCATATGGGACAGAAGAAGATTCAAATCCAGAATCCCCAGTGCATGAGAGAGTAAGTAGTGGATGGAAATACTGACTCAAGGCTAAATATGAACATATTTTGTTCCAAAGCCAGTATATGGACTGAAGCTGGGATTATCTTACATCAGGGTTCTGAACTTGGGTTTCCCTGTGTGTATTTTGAACATGCTCAGTATATGCAGATGCATTTTTAGCTCATTTTCCCTTGAACACATGCTAAATACAGAAATGACTTGATGATTCATACTTCTGGAGGAGTGTTTTGTTGAAATAACAGTGATATTGATGCCAGGAAAATGATGATTCTGCCTGGTTTCTATGAAAATAATAGATTCCATTTCTGTACAAGATGGGATTTACCTGGAAATGTAGAATTTATATATTACGTAGGTTGCTTTCTAACCTTCACAGGAAATGGTACTGTTAGATCTTGTCACTGATGAATGCTGCCAATGTGAAGCCTGTATAAAATTAAAGCAAAGAGTACAGATTTAGGGGCAGTACTGTATTTTTGCATGTGATTATTTTTAATGCAACTGGAGTCAAATGGCAATAGAATCAGTCCATAGATGCTGATTTCACCCTTACTCAGTCCTGAGTGGCGGTTTCCATTGAGGCATTTTACTTTTGGTAATGGGGATTAGGCAGCGTCTTCAAAATACCTACACAGATATGTCCTGACCTGGGATGGGTAATTCCTGATGGATTCTAATATAGTCTCCTGTGTACAATAGCTAAGTTGAGTAATTTAAAGGTCTGCAGGACTGCTTCTGAATGTTTCTATACAAGCTGTATGATTTTTGTTTCTGGCTTCCTAAGAGGCAAACTGAGCTGCCAGCACAGAGCTCATTAACTGGATGTGCTTGCTCTGTACCGTAGAGATACAGCTAGGAGAAATCAGGTCTGGAAGGACTTCCTGAACTCTTGGCTCCAGGAATTCCAGTGTCAACTGGAAAATGTCAAAATAGATTTGATAATGTATGATTGCTGCTTTTGGCTAATGGTTTTAGTGGTGATCTGTATGTTTCTGGTTTTTCCTCCAGGTGTGATATGAAATGGCTACACAATTTAAAAACCGCACTAAGGAGAGGATTAGTTGGGTGGTAGAATGTTTCTACTTTTTTTTTTTTTTTTAGCAGTAATGATAGAGGGACAACACAGTGTTTTTCTGCAGTGCAACTCCAACCTGTTTGCCTATCATCCTCACTCACAGGTCATCTCCCTCTTTATTTGTATGGACAGAGATGGGCACTATCAGATGTCATCTCAGGGATAGCTATGGGATTGTGAAATTAGCTGTGAAGAAAGAAAGATGAGATAGAAATTACCTCAGTTGGCAAAGTAGTTATCTCTATTTATTTTCAGTTGAGATGAAACTGAAATATTACTAGCAAAACCAATATATAAACAGTATATTTCAATTCTTTCTGAAGTAAGTATGGTTAACTATAATTGTGGTTTACTCAAGAGCAGCTACTGCTCTGAAGGAAGGGTGTCTTTATAGTTTCATCCCTAACCTGTGTTTTACCATAGACAATTACATACTTGCGTTAGTCATCACTTGGACTGACCAATTCATCAGGGGCATCTCAACTTGTTTTTCCCATCCTCTATTGAAATAAGATATACATGTAATTGTACATTGACTTGGGTTTTGTGTCAGGATCTTTGGCTAAGTAATTGCCTTGTGACCCTGCTTCACAGAGACACTGTGACCTTTCACAGTGGTCCCATGTGACATCCTTCTAAGCATGGAAACTACTACTTTGTGTTTGCCAAAGAAATGAAGATGTGCAATTTTAGCGTATGTAGTACATTACATTTCCTGAATTTCAACATGCAAAAATAAAATTGACTTTCTTGGTGCCTAAATTATTTTCTTCTTTCATGACTATAAATCTTTCTTAAAAGTCACCAGTTTAGGAGAGACTTTGTAACAGTGGAGGTTGATGATACATCAAAA
Source organism: Psilopsiagon aymara (assembly GCA_024733675.1). Taxonomy (NCBI): domain Eukaryota; kingdom Metazoa; phylum Chordata; class Aves; order Psittaciformes; family Psittacidae; genus Psilopsiagon; species Psilopsiagon aymara. The sequence continues at coordinate 49,520 of JANRGW010010053.1, forward strand.
TATTTTCATCTTGATGAGCATCTCGAAGCTGAGATGGCTCTTCAGTTGACATTTTCTGGCCACGCTGATAAATGTTACAGCTAGACACCAGTCATGATTCTTATTTTTACACATATCATTGCCTTACGACACATATTTGAGACTGATTATTTCTTGCTAGAAGCATTAAAACTTTTCAAACAGAACTTCCTCTAGCATTTGTTTTATTTCCCTTTCAGGTCACTTCTTTCAGCACGCCGCCAACCCCAGAACGCAACAATCGCCCATCCTTTTTCTCCCCATCCCTCAAGAGAAAAGTGCCCCGAAATCGAATTGCTGAGATGAAAAAATCCCACTCGGCAAATGACAGTGAGGAATTCTTCAGAGATGATGATGGTGGAGGTGAGAGAAGTAGTATCAGCTGAACAGACTTGTCTGGAGAGAGCACAGATCCCAGTGATGAATTTCATGAAAGGTGAAAAATAAGCAGCATCCTTAGTCTGGCCTGTGCTGTCTCCAGTGCAGACAGACCTGTTGCGGACAGGAAGAGCCCATGAGGGACCCACTTTGCTTACTTTTGCTGTGTGGAAGTGTGAAACAGCAAGAGAATTATCCTAGCTACTGAAGTCAGGTTCTTCTGACCCGATGACCACAATGTTCTTGGCATAATGGTAATGTGTGGGGAGAGGGAATAGGCTCCTTCCTCCCACACTGTTATGCATCTTGCTAGAGTAGCTGTTGTTAAGTATTCTTCCTTTGCTAGGACCTCTTTGTTTGGATCAAGACCTACTTTTAAACAAGTGAATCCCAGAGCTTGTGTCACTCTTGCCCAGAATTGTTACATTCACTTCAACATCTGCTTTTAGTGCTGTGGGTCAGGGCTTATTTTTTTATGGGAATGGAGGGAAAGTTCAGAAACACTCCAAAAAATGCAGCATATGCATTCCTGGCTATGGGAGAGACCTGCAGCTGTAAAAAATGTCTCTAGCTTACAGTGGACTTGGTATCCTTTTGTTTAAAAGTTATTTGTGAACTTCTAATTATGAGAAGAATGGCGCTGCTGCAGTGTACCAGGTTTGGCTGAGGGTATATTCATGCTGACTCTCCTCTATCTGGTAGACATCAATTTTCTTCATAAGGAACAATTTTTCTTCTGTTAACACCTGTGAATTTCTATATGAGTAACTTCTTAATTTTAGGGATATTCTATTATTTTGCATATGGCTTAGGATTCTGCTCGTGCAATGTGCTGGCAAAGACTTCATTCCCTTTCCTGGCTGCTTACAAATGCTGCCAGCCGCTGATACCATTCATTAGCTTCAGTTGTAAATAGTGAATTCTGCGTCAGGCAAGACCTGACTGATAAAAAATGTAGTAGTAATAGCATCCTGCATGTGACTCACCTCTAGGCAATGAATAGCAGGCTTTCGTTTTTTCTTCCTTTCTTTTTTCCTTGACTTTCAGGACTGTTCCAATGAAACACAGAAAGTGCAACAGTCACATTGAACTTGCTGTCTTTTGCCTTTACAGATCTGCACAATGCGACAAATCTGAGGTCGCGGTCCTTATCTGGAACAGGACGCTCTCTGGTGGGCTCGTGGCTGAAGCTGAACAGAACAGATGAAAACTTTCTACTCTATGCACACTTAACTTACATAACTTTGCCATTGCATCGGATTTTAACAGGTGAATTTTAGCATGTATTGCACATAAGCAGAGAGTCCTTTAGTTCCTGGACAGTCTTCTGTATCAGGGAATTCCTCTAGTAAGGCAGAGAAACAAGTATTTCTCTGTAAGGAAACATCACAAACCTCATTTGCTGACTTGCAGAAAAACAGTGTGAACAAGTAAAGGGTGTCAACCTGTACTCTGGCTGTGGGCTGGTTTTGCTCCATGATGGTTCAGGGAAGTTGGTAATTTGTACTAATAAACATCCAGAGGAACACTAGTTGCTTTAATATTGGAACATTTATCCATCTCATGAGTGTATGCAACTTGTTGTAAGCCCATCCACTGACATCAGTAGTTGTAGCAAAAATTGTGAGCAGAAGGGTTACAGAAAGGCAGCTCTGGAATTTGGAGTGACCTCCTTTGCCAGTTTAGACTCTTAGATTTGGTTTCCATCCAAGTTGCTTGGACTGGTCAGAGTTAGGCAAGACATCTGTACATCTGTCAGGTGTCCAGTGTCTTTAACAAGACATAATGATGTTTGTGTGTCATACCATGAATCATCAGAGTCCCCTATGTCGTTGGTCCAGCTATTTCAGTTTCACTGATGAAAGCCAACTCTGCATTTGTTCGGCTGAGCTAGGATAGCACAGTAAGTTGGGTTTTGCAGTCTCCAGACAGTTAAGGAAGTTTTGATTTTTCACCCAAATAACTCTTGACTGCCTACAAATACGGATGGACTACTGAAAACAATTGGTCTGCTTGAACTCTATCTATCAGCAAGCCTTGCTAGCCTTTAAAAGATCCAGCTTGCAGAATGAGGATGCCTATGGAACTCTTGAGATAATTCTGAAAACTGAGAAAGCAGCAGTGGTTGAAGACTCTCTCCTCTGTCTCGACGTAGTAGCAATTTATTTGACACAGATATTGCTAGTGTCTGCTACTGGAAACGCACATTAATCTTCTCGGGCAGAAAGAAAGTTTGATCTCAGGCAAAACCATTGCTGAACCCCAAAATCTAGACCAGAATAAAGTCAGAATCCCCTGGAATAAAGCTGTGGTTCCATCTCAATGTAGAGTTCCATCTCTAACTTTGGAAGATCTTTACAATTGTTACTTCCTTGAAGAACTTAATCTTCTTTCTTCTCTTGCTGTCTGGCAGATGGGGTGACTGCTGAATAGCTTTTTCTGAGCTGTGGGCTTTTGATCAGTGCCTGCTTTTTCTTGTGTGGGTCTAAAAAGAGGGCACACCTTGTCTGTTACACAGCGGTTGTGGTAGTCTTGTCCTCATTTGCAGGCTCAGCTCTCAGAGCCTGTTGCAAAAGTAGACTGGCTTTTACTCTACAGAGAAGGAAATTGTAGCTGGTAAGGTGAAGGTGGAAATTACAATTAGCAAGGAGATGTTTCTACATTTGCCCTTTTACTGTAAGTAGAGATTGATTTCCATTTAGAAGAAATTACAGATTCCAGTAAAAATTGCTCCTCTGTAATTAAGGGTGGATTTTGAACAATGGTTCAGCAAAACACGCAATTACGCCTTATGATAATTGTGTTGATGATCTTACAGCTAGTTAGCTGGAGTTATCAAGCTCACTCATTCTCTCACCACAGGCATTCTGGAGTTCACAGAAGATGTATTGTTCCTGCTGGCATTTAATACTTGCTTAAGTGGGTGGCATAAATTCCTCCATGCTCAAATATTTGCTTTGAGCTTGAACATCCTTTCTGAGACTTAATTTGTTTAACATAAGATTGCAGGAGTTGGTGTATATATTGAGATGCATGGAAATAGGACACAATGTCTGGGCTGTAAGGCAGAATTCTAGTCTGCAGTTTTTCACTACCTACATTTGCTTTAGCTTGGCACATTGGGTAGAGCCCATTTCCATTGCCTTTTTGGAATTAATGCACTTGTGCTAGTGGCAGCTTTCCAGCAAGTGGGAACTTTACACGTGGGGCAGGGTAAAGTGGGAAAGATGCTCATCTCCCTTGGGTAATTTAGGAAGCCTGTGCTAAGAAGCTGAAGTCCCAGCGGCAGTGATCAAAGCATGTTTTAAAATGTCTGGAGTTTATGCATATTGATAAGACTTCCTCTGCTCTGAGCCTTTTCTCCATGCTAGATTATCCCACTTCTCTCAGCCTCTCCTTGTGTGTCAGATGATCCAATCCCTTAATGCTCTTTGTGGTCCTTTACTGCATTTACTCCGCTATGTTTCTTTCTTAACAAGTGTGGCTTGAGCCCTCTGGAGTTGTGGATCAATTCTTGTGCAGCTGTGTATGAACAGCCTCTTAATTAAGTCACAATTAAGCATGTGCTCCCTTTTCCCATGCTCTTTGTTCTCTGTGTAGCCTTGAAAAGGACATAGCAACCCAGTTTCCAGGTATTCCTACATACTGCTGTGCCAGCATGCTGGATTTACTGTCCACATTTGGAAAGATGCCCATGATTATGACAGATATTTTACAGGTTCACAGCCTACCAAATTTGGAGAACAGGGGGCTGAGAAGTCAGCAAAAGGAGTGGGCTTTATTGGCAGTTTTTTGAGTTCATAAATACAGGCTTCAAGCTATAGAATGCATTAAACAGTTGAATTATTTGCACCCACATCTTCAGAACCAAAAGCCTCTCTAAGTGTCTTGCATTTCTCCAAGAAAGGAAAAACCCTTGGCATCCCCTCTAATGACACTTCAGTTGTTTCTCTGGAAGACTATACTGTGGTATCTGATGCATGTTGCTTCATCCTACTATAAATGATAATTAATATATCAGGTGTCATCTCTGCATGATGGGATATATTTGTGTCTTGCTATCTTTGAACTGGGATGCAGCTGGGGAGGAATTAAGTTGGACTTTAATAGGCAAAGTCACATACTCACCGTGTTTTGAATTTCTTTAGCAACATAGGGGGGACTGTGCTGCAAGCCACAATTGCAGCTCTGTTTCTTCATGCTTTCTGGTGCTGTGGCAGCTTTCAGGAGGTTTCTAAGTTCGCTGTATTTCTGTTTCTCTCCCTTGCCCAGATATCCTGGAAGTGCGGCAGAAACCAATTCTGATGACATAGCAGAGAGTGGGCACTGCCTTGGAGCCTTGTTGCCAAGTGCCTAACCACAGCGGTTTTCTGTGCTAACACTACCATCTAGTGTCAGGAACATAAACCTCCGCAGGAAAAAGGGAAGTCCAAGAATACCAGCTGATCAAAAGTGCCTCTTTCTTCCTTCCTCTGCTGTCATACACCGAATGCCCACTTGCAGTACATCGCCTGAGTGTTTCTGACGGGAAGAGGACTTTGAGCAAGATAAAATGAAAAGGGGCTGTGTTTAAAACGAGTCAATGCTTTATGGACAGTTTGTTACTCTGTTTACTTTATAACTAAGAAACCAACAACATGTACAGAATGTGTTAAACTTTATATTCTTTGAAAGAAACAACCTGAGAATTTCATAATGATGTGCTAATGAGTGTTGTTCCATAGACTCTCACCCATACCCTCTCCTTGTCGGTTTGGCTTAATGTTTTTCTGAACCTGTGTGTGTGCGTGTGGGGATTGAAGGGGTGAGAGAATAACTCCCTGCTGGGAGAGGAAAAGGAAAAAGATGGTACAAAGATACATCACCATTTTGGTACCTGCAGCAGGTCAGAGCTTAAGAGGCTGAAAATGTTCCCATTTATTCACATGTCAGTGTTAGGACAGGTGAACTCTGCAGACAGATTTCTGTGTCTACCAAAGAACAGCAACATTTTCATCCTCAAGAACTGGCTAAGAAAATGAGCCAGTGAAAAGAAGGCCAAAATGTGCTGCTATAGTAAAGCCGAGGTTCATATCCAGTACTTATGCTGCTTATCCCTCTGTTAGCCGTGTCGATACAAGTTTGAGTCTCAAGTGGAAAAATAGGAGGCCATAATGGGACTCCAAAATCTGAAAATCTTACCAATAACCAATATCCTCCTGCATGCACTGGACTTCAGAGTACACGGGATCATCCTTCTGGTAGTATCTGTAGCCAAGGAGAGCATGAGAGCTGATTAATGGTTGGGCAGCTTGCCTGGATTCTTTATCTCCTGGTTGGTACCAGTTACATGCCAAAGCATGGCGAGCTTTGTTGAAAGACAAGATTGAAATGTAATTCTGCTCTGAGAAGTGACTAAAAATTGCTTAGTGGGAAGTCTGAAAGTTGTGTCAGGAGCTCTCAGGAAAAAAGCCTTATGTTTACAGGTAAAATGCAGCTTTCTCTACATAGCAGAACTCTGCTGTCCTTGACATTTGAAAAGCTAAATGATTCAATACTGGGACTACTGCAGTCTGGTTCACTGTTTTCATATGGGAGCCAGTCAATACTTAGTTTACTTACGACTGCATAACTGGCACGGCAGTGGGTTAGGTAGTGTGCTGCTTAGGGCATGGGAGACTCCATACCTGCACAAAGGGAGAGCGAAGATGCCATTTTTGTCACTTTTCATACTCTGAGCGCCTCAACCTAATGCTGTTGCCACAGTTACCAAGTGGCACGTGCTTGGAGCCTGTACCTTTGTCTCCCTTCCAAAGTGCTTTGTTGTTATTCTGCCAATAGCATATGATGACTTAACCTCTGAAATAGGACTTTCTGCCTTTTTTCCTCAGATTCCATGGGTATAGCTCCACTTCAGCATAAAGGTAGAGATTAACTTTATCATTCAGCCCAACATGGTGAATCCAGCATGGTAAGGAGGTCTTTTTCTCTTTGAGGCTAGGCCCAGCAGCAGTCACCATAGCACAGAGTGATGGCATTTCTAACCTTGGCAGCATGAATGCGTGGCAGGGAGAGCTGACCAGTTTTCAGTTTGCTTCAAATGTGTTGCAGCAGTGTTAGAGAAACGTTCACTCTGTCATTACCAGCACAGCCGCTTTTTTCACACTGCAGCCTTTTAATTTTGCTCTGTGGGACTGTGTGGTACTCTGTGTGTGTATGTGAGGGTGTGCACATGGTCTATCCTGAGGCATGTAACTTGAGTGCCTAGGCTTTCTTCCTGAGCCAGGTTAGAGAGGTGGAGTCCTAAGTCAGCAGCTGAAGTGCCCTCTCAAGGAGGGCACTCACTAGACAGTTTAGGTGCTTACCTGAGGTCCTGAGGCAGTGTGCCTAATGTCAGTCTGTAGAAATATTCTCCCTGTGCCCATGCTGAGAGTTAAACCACTCTTGAGCTAGAAGACCAGTCCTACTCTGAAGCCTCTTGAGATGCTCCTTATTCTGCACTTTCATACTGATGGGCCAGGCCAATCAGTGCTCTGTTTTCCTTTAAATATTCAGTATGGAGGGAAGGGAGAGAGTGTTAATATTTGTACTACTAGTGACAATTGATATGTTTCAGTCAAACAATTAGAGGAATAACATATGTGAAAAAGGAAATGAATCCAGAGTGGAACCCTAGTGCTAGGTGCCTGAATACTTCTCAGTTGACAGTAATTTGAAATGCTTGTTATCGTATATTAATTTCAGGTAGGTTAATTTCATGTGATCTGGAAGACTGAGCAAATTTTGCTGCATTAAGAGTTCAGAGCAAATGAATGATTATAAACTAGTACATTAGTACAAGGTCAGCGTTACAGAAAGTACAGTTCAGATCCCACACCTGTTATGCAGGTGGTATCACCTGCTTCTTACGTGTATGTTGGGTGGATTTTGATGTCTAGTTCTTGAAGGACTGCAATGTAAATGTCCTAAAAAGAGCCACTTTTATTACTTGCGTCTTGCTAGTGGATATGCTGTAGTTATGTAGCAGGTGCAAAGTCTCACTTTTTCTAGTAGAAAAGGGTACAGGTTTGCCCAGATGCGCATCCATAGAAAACAGAGGTCAAAACGTCTACTGAATGTCAACAGTGCTTTTCAGAAACAAGATGTACCAGATTCTCAGTTATTCTTTCTCTAAACTTAGACTTCTCATAAGAAGTCTATCATCCCTGGCTCCCACTCTCTGTAATCAAGTAGGGGAAAATAGATTACATGTTTTGTTCTGCTTCTGAACAAACCCTGGAAACTGTAATTTATTGTCCTTGCATGGACAGATTAACAGAGAAGAGGATTAAAGTTTTGCTTGGGTCAAGATGGCACAGCTGGGCCCTTAGCATGCTATTGCACTAAACCAAAAAAAGAAAAGGAAATGTTAATAGGAGCCTCTCACCCTTTCAATTTGGAGGGATTCTTAATTCTGTAACTCCTGACCAGTAAACCATTTGAGCCTCTGTTGACCATTTAAACAATTGCTGGGGAATAAACTAGTGTGTTTGGAGTGCCATAAAGGCTGTGTGGCTGTCAGTGTAACTGTTGGAGCACAGTTGTTTTCATTAGTTATGTGGAAGATTGAGAATGCGGCATGATTAAGAGATTTGGGAGGCTCTGCAGGGCAGCTTTATTTATTTACAGAATCCCACCATACCTCATGAAGCAGTTAACTTCTTCCTTCCTTCTGCCCATTAACTCCCTCTGGAGACAGAGGTTTACTACTTGAACTCTCCATAGATGATGTATATTGATAGATGCCAAATGCAAGGATGTAAATCTTCTCACCCTTAACAGGTTTTTCACTGCTATCAATTTAACAAGTAAAAGCTGTTGTTTTCTAAAGAAAGCTCTTAAATTAATTAATTTGTATTAGCAGATTATTACTCTGCCTTAGAGACAGTGACATATGTGAGATTGTGTTCTCTTATAGCCAGCCAGCACAGGGTGGGTTCCAAGTCTCCTTTTAAAAGAAGCCATTTTTAGAAATGCCACAAATCTTTCAGCTCTCTTGGCTAATCTGATTTGTGTAGGTTCATGTTCCTTCTTTTTTTATTCTCCTTGTCTTCACTGTTTACAAGACTTAAGTGTGTTGGGTTCTGGATCGCTGTTCTCAGTTTTACATTTCTGGGCACGCTTTGCTTTCCAGAAAACAGGATTGTTTGCACAGGTGAGTTATTGCAGTAAAACAATTTTCCCAAAATATGTTCTTAAACCAGGTTTTAATTAAAACACTGAAGGCTCTGGCTCTGCAGACAGATTTCTTCTGGCAGACCCTGATGTAGAGAATCCCACCTTGTCACTGAAGTTCTGTATGGATGTGGAGTCCACATATGTAGTCTGCAGTCTATGATGGTTGACCTGCTTCTTGCCAGTCGCTGATTTTTCCCTTCCCAGACGATTGCTTGTCCTGTGTTTTGTAGTCTGAAGCTTCCCCTTATTACAGACAGATAGATAAAATCTTCAGAAGTGCCTAAGCCCTGTTGTTATCCAGTGGGGTTTAAGAACAAATTTTTATTTAGGGAATTAATGAAGTAGTCTTAAATTCTACCCATGTTGTGTGTAGCAGCATCAAGGAATGGCAAAGTTTATAGTTCTTGGAAGAACCGTTTGTCTCCTATGGACTCACCCTTTGTGTCTGAAAGACTCATGGTCCCCAAAGATCACAGCTGACAGCTCTGGAAAATGGATTCCTTGTGGTCACAGCAGTCAGATATCTGCGAATGCCTTACCTTGTTTTGTGAGGTATGACTAAAAGTGTGTGACACTGGTGTGTAGAAATTCTGTGTCAAAATTAGGTGTGGTAGAATCCAGTTTAAAGGCATTGTGAAGTGAAAGCTTTTACACCGAACCTTAAATGAAAAAGTATTTTACACCAGAATGTAGCTGTTTTGATGCTTGGTGGAGATAATACAGGGCTGCAAGCAGGTTACAATGTTGAATGTTCTCTGTGTAAATATATAAATATTCGCAGCCTACTTTTGTCAGACTAACACATGTTGCATGGTTTGGGTTTTTTTGCCTCATTGATCCACCAGTGTTGATTAGGAAATGATGGGCTGAAAATCGTTCTGGCGCTATACTGAGCCCTTTGAACAAAGAGCAAGGAGAACCTTTGTGCACCAAAAATGGAGTTGACTTTGCATACAGCAGCAGTGAAGAAAGTGTTGGACCCTGCAGCCAATAAACAGACCTCTTAAATGACCATGAATTCTGTTAGTAGTGTTTTCTCTCCACTGTGCCTAGTGGTGGTTGAGTCTGAATGTATTTCTTACTGGTAGTGAGCATAAAGGTGGAATAATGTGCTGTGACACTCATGGTGAGATCGTCAAACTGTCACAACCCAATGAAAAGAATCACGTTGTGGCCTGGCTTTAGGATAGTGCTTTTAGGCTAGATCTAAAATAAGTTCTGCATCGTTAATCAGGCAAACACCGATTAATATTGCTCTTAAATCTTTCAGTATTCAAGCAGAGGAATTCTTAGTGGTTGTTCTCAAGTCATTCTTTTAGCCTGTAAGAACTAGTTTTCCTCTGTCTACTCAGAGGTAGCCCTGCCTCCTCCAAGATGACTTGGCTCGGTGACCTGACAAGAAGCCTTTCTGCTGAACTGGCTCTTTGCAGTGTGAGAGGTCTTAAAGCAGCCTGGGGAAGGGGCAGGGTAGGACATTGCTGCTTTTAGCAGTGCTAAGGCCAAGCACAGGGTTTTCTAAGCAAGGAGCTCACCTGCAAGCAACTGATTGTAAAATTCATTTTATTATTGCAGTGTCACACACTCAGAGTGAAAGTGATCCACACGAGACACTTATCTCATTCTTTTATTCACATTTTCCATGGATTTTTGTACACTTCCTCAATGTATTAGAACTAGTGAAAACATTGTTATATGACAACTTAAGTCAAACTTCAGTATCCTCTGAAAACTTCAGAGCAGTTTGAAATCTATTAACAGATCATCACATTCAGCATTTTCATTGGATTTATATGAGCTCATGCCACTTTAAGTTGTTTAACATCAGGTAATCTCTGCACACAGGCACCAGCTACAAACTTTCAGCAAATACAAATAAGTTAAGGCATCAGAAAGAAAGTCTTTAAGGACATTTTAAATGTTACAGTGCTGCACAGGGAGCTAAGTTCTTAATAGTAAAGCGTACCTCCTAATAGGTTTACGTTCTAAAAGATGTTCATTTGAGCTGTAAATTCAATTTAAACTTTCACATCCATCATCCGAAAGGGATTATAGGAACACAGTTGTTGTGCTCCCACATAATTTTAAGTACATTACAAAAGAATCTCTGCATATAACAATTTAGTATCCTAAAATAAAATGTAAACCAACTGTAATAATCTCCCTTACAGATGATTCTGAGAATTACAGGAAGCAGAAATCATGATTTTTCTGGTTTGGTGAGGTGAAAGGGAAAGGAGAGATTTCTGAGCAGCTGAAACTTCAAGATTATATCAGAAGGAAGAACGCATGATCCATGAGACACTCCTCCACCTATGTACAGCTCAAACAGTGAAGGCATTGATTCAGATGAGGAAGGAAACTGGCATTTTTAACATCAGGTATCCTATATCCAGCTGTTACATACATTAAGTATCTACCAAGATACAGGAATGTCTCACCGAGTTGGAATTCTGGTCATAGTTCCTTCCTTGTATAGCACATGACACTGTCATGAAGGCATCACCGTATTCATTTTTATGCTTTCCACTAACTTTAGCTTTTAATTAAGCCTTTATTTCTATTTAATAATCTCTGGTCTTTTACAGTATTGATACAGATGAGTATTTCTTCACTAGAAACTGAAGCGTCATCAAAAATTTGTTTTGGTAAAAGTACTGGCGCAAGGGTTGTGCTTTGTAACTGAACACCAAGCGAGAAGCATGTGACTGATTTTTCCCGTGTCATAGCCCAGATATTGGCAGGGTTACTATTAACTGTGTTGATTTGCAGTAAGATTCTTCCCTGTTCTTTTAGTGGCAACTTTCCCTGTGTAAAATGTTTAGTATCACATGTTCATGCATATATTTGACATTCTCATTTACATAAGTTTCCAGTTATATACCTGCCCTTAGCCCTACCCGTAAATATGTATGGTGCTAAACAATTAATCATTTGATATTTCCCACCTCTAACAGAAGCTATTATTTGCTACCATTGGTAGTGTAAGGTTTAATTTTTCCAACACAATTAATTATTCTTCTACTTATTTTTCATTACACTCTGCTCATCCTCAGAATGCCCACCTTTGGAAACAGGAGAGATGCATGAGCCATTATTCAGTTTCCCAGCTTTAGAATTGGGCCAGAGAGGTGCACGCAAAACACCAAGACTGCCTCACTATGGAGGCAAACTAAGGATACTGAGGAAGCTGGTTGTCTCTCATTTGCTTAAGATAGTTGGTCCATGCTTCAGTGGATGAGTGAAGGTTACACATCTATGAGCTGTCAGCAGTAAATACAAACCCAAGACCACTTACACAGCCTCTACAGTTGTTCTTCAGGGATGTGTTAAGAAATTTACCTACAACATCCAGTGCCTTACAGTCCACAAACCCTTCTGCATGGAGACATGTTTAAGATGCTACAGCCAGAAGACAAATGCAAAACTAACTGAGCCCTTGGACATTAAACCTGAGCCTGTAGTAAACTTTCGGGCAATGCTCTGTTTTTCATTTGCACAACTACCAGGCATGGCTTCAGCTTCTGGCCTCTAATTTAGGTATCAGCAAGATCTTTTTATATTTTTTATTTTTATTTTTTTTTTTAGGAAGGACATTATTTTGAGAACAGTAATGTCACTTTTAAGGGGTAAGTACTGAGCCACATGAAAGAAAAAGGCACCAGTTTGTACTTCAAATATTTGAAATGGTATCTGAGCTCCCTTTACACTTGAGTGTTAAAATGCAATTCCTGTGACTTAAGTGTAGCTGAAATGCGAGCAAAGGCCTTTGTTTTTGAACTTTGGTCAAGAGCCTAGAGTTTTTTTCATCCTTTTAGTTAAGGAGGGAGAGGAAAGGGGAAAGGCCATAACCTGAATTGTGCAGTGAATTAGGAGTAAAGGCAGCCCTTTCTTCCCTCAGGGAGCAGTGAGAAGCAGGTACTGGGTGCTGTGTTTAGTCAAATGGTGCTATTACTTTTTCCCCACCACAGGATGCCACTCTTGTAGACTCCCAGGTTCCCTGCAAGAATTGCATCATAGAATTATGCTGACTTTCATTTTTTTTAAGGAATGGGATTTTTCCCTCCATGCTCACAGTAACTTTGAAGCAGCTTTTTATGTTTCTTCTATTTCCTCGAGCTGGTCAGTGTGACAGACCTGAGAGCAGTTCGAGTTCTAACATTAAACATCTAGCTCTTGTATAGTTCCCAGAGCTGGAAGTGAAGCAGAAAACCAATTCTTAGGGAAGGTGCTTGCAGCAAAAAAGATGTAAAAAGGATTAAATAACCACATATGGTCTGATAAAGCTGAGATGGAAGCAAAGACCAGTATGATGTTCTGACCACCAAATTACTACCACATGGTTAATTTTAACACAGCTGAAAACTAAGCTGTAGATTAAGCCAGTGCTCCCTACTTAGAATTGAAAACTTGTCCTAAACCTGTGACCTACTGCTTTATTTAATGTAACACAGTAAAGCACTGAAGTTGTAGCGCATGGGGAAAAATAATGACTGACACACACATCTATGCATGTATTTCCTGGTAATGGCCAGAGGCAAGATAAAGATCTGTAAAAATCATGAAATTCATTTATGAAAAGAGCTACCTTCAGAGAAGTACCAGTAGCAAGACAAATACACCATTGACAACTCTGCCTCTGCTGGGTTTCAGCTGTAGCCTGAGGGACCTCCAGGGACCAAAATGGAAGTGCAGCCCTCAACTTGTCATGAGTCAGGGAATGCCAGCTGTGGTTGTGGTCCAAGATAAACAATCTTCCAGTTGTCTGCTTGTACTATTGCACATCATTAGCTTGTTGCTACAGTAAGAACAGAACTGACAGTTCTCTAAGAAACACTACTGTCAACAAGACTACGCAAGCACATTTTCTTTGAAGTAGCTGGAGACGCAGTCTCAAGAATCTCAAAAGCACACAAGTCTGTAAAACACAGTACGATATATAGCATCGTTGTTGGGGTACAATGTTGTCACAGAGTTTGAAAACTTAGTCTTACCAGAATACTACAGACCAGTTAAAATTAAAAATTTCAACAGTTACACTTCAGCATCCTCCCTTCTGGAGAGGCGGGTGTTGCATTGCACTGCAGTCTGTGAGGAAGCTTGAGTACCGCATTTTTGCACTCTGATTTCAGTCCATTCAGTCAAATTGACCAGTGTTAAAAACAGGCTTCAATTTAAATCAATGTGCTTTATCCCCAAGAGGTCCTGCATTTAGATACTGAAAAATGAGGGAGCACAGTCCAACACTTGTGTTCTATTAAAGCTTTTATTACCTAGTTTAGCTTTTCCTCACAGAATTTTTCCAGAATCCCTATAACAGTTCTTAATATCAGAGTAAAGAGTTAAGTGTTCAAGTGAACTTATGGAAAGGAAAAAGAGCAGCAGCAGTTTGGCAATAATTCCTCACATCACTGACTACAACTTATTTAAGCCTCCTTTTTCTCCAGTAAGATTTTGTGCAACTCATCTGCATCCTCACTTGTTTTCACCCTTATTAACATAGTGACAGGAACAGCTGGGTTCTTCTCATCAATTGGTGGGTTAGGAACACAAACTATAAGAACATTGTTTTTCCCGGTTCTTGTACATGGCATCTTAGGTGGAATTAGCACATTCAACAGTATGTTTCCTGCGTATGAGGAGGGGAAAAAAAAAGAAGTATAATTAGCAATTCTTCAGTTTTTGCTGCAGGACAGATGTTAGTATACTTACTAAATAAGGACTTAAATTTATGCTTGGAAAGAAGGCAATTCACAAATATCAGGTATACTTGTTTTACTCTTCTCTAAGCATCTGCTCATGGCCACTGTTCTCACAGATTTCTTTCCTCATGAGGAATGAGGAAATCTCTGAAAATAGTGTGTCCTCCTTTTTTAAAGGGAGAACTCTTAAGAATATCAAGTGATAGTAGGGACACACAGGAAAAAGGGAAGGGGACAAGGGAGAAGCAGCACAAGAGGAATCCAGTCACAGTGCTTAGTTGATGCTTAATGCAAGTTACTCATTCTGACCATCACACAGAGCTCATGGCAGAAGCAAGAAGTTAGCTTTAACACACAGACACATTAATTTAATATTGGACAAACTATGGCAGAATAAGTACTTTGTATCATTAAATTGTACAACCTATCTGTTGTGGTCTACCACCAGGTTACTAACAGCAGCTCTACATCAACTTGTTAAATTATGTACTAAGTTTGAGAGCTTCAGTATTAGTGGTCTATTAAAACAGTTGCAAACAAACTCAAACTGCTTCCAAGGAAGATGCACACAGTTTGTAAACCTGGTAAATAGTTCAGAACACGGTAGTAGTGTTTAGGGGAAAGTCAGTCTTCGCCTTCCTTTGCAGTTCAGTTTTTCAACACAGTGAGATTTTAGGAAAGGATTACAGCACTGTGTGAAGATAGCAAAAAGGAAAGTGTGCATCACTATGACTGCAGCAGCTTCTAGAAACCAATGCTTGGAAACGTCAAGCTGAAATGTCTTTAAGTGTGTGAGCTGAAGAAAACAGGAAAGATTTCCTAACACAGCACTTCAGATGAAGGCAGAGGGAATGTAAATCAACACCATGGAAATTAGCATCAGCTGAATGAAAAATCCAGACTTGCATTACAGACTAGGTAACTTGGAGAAATCAAATTTTCACCTGCTGTATTCAACACATTCAAATGCCCAGGGAGATGCTCAAAGCACTGACAATTGTCACACATCTGCCTTTGGTGTTATTGCTGCGAACTGCTCTTTGCTGGCAAACCTTTCCTCCACTGAAAGTGTTAATGATTCAGAAGTGACTAACACGGGAGTCTCAATCTCACCAGACCCCTGCAGAGACTTCATAGAGACTTGGTAGAGTATATTAGAAACTAAAAGTGAGGTCAGACATACCCATGGCTTGCAGTGCAGCACGGCTCTAGTCCTGAGGTCTACTGCAAGCATCATGTTTACTCTATTTTATAGAAATTGTCAAATGCATGTGAACCCCACATACAAGTGTGTTGCAATCAGGCAGTGAAATACAGCAGCATTTCTCAACAGTGATCATCAAATCATTGATTTTGCACAGTTTGAGTGTGTAAGCACTCAACATTACACTTGAAAAAGAATCTGTAACATATCGAGTCCCCCTAACTTCTAAAAGCAAAGAGTTGGATTTTTTCGTCTTTAATTAGTTGTATGTATTAATGTTCACCTCAAAAGATACACTGAGAAACTATCACACTATAGGTTACTCCTCCATTTGTGATCCAGCTGAAGTTAGCTGAATGGCAGGGAGGTTGGAACTGTATGATCTTAAGGTCCTTTCCAGCCCTAACTATTCTATGATTCTAAACACAGTTCAACAGATGGACTTCAGCATGCAGTAAGAGCAATGCATACAGCAAAATCCTACATGCCTAACCTATATAATGCCTCACTTTACCACTAGATACAGTGTCAAGTCTGCCCATATGGCCAACAATTTCCATATTCAGGGTGAGTAGCAGATGAATGACAACTGGCCTGCATCTCAGCACAAGCTTTTTTCCTCTTCATTCACACTCCTGATTATATGTACCTTACGGATCTTAAGCCAGACTTCAAGGCACTCAAGTCAGGGATGGATAAAAGCTATTAAAAAAGGGGGTGGGAAGGAACACTCAAACATACA
Organism: Psilopsiagon aymara; assembly: GCA_024733675.1. Lineage (NCBI taxonomy): Eukaryota > Metazoa > Chordata > Aves > Psittaciformes > Psittacidae > Psilopsiagon > Psilopsiagon aymara. The sequence continues at coordinate 65,757 of JANRGW010010053.1, forward strand.
CCATAACCTTTTGCTTCCTCATATTACTTCCTGTGCACTGTTTTCTAGGGGCATCCAATTGCTTGTTCAATATTTGAAATTACTGAAAGAAAAAAGTAGAAAGGTTTTCACCAATCAAGTCCATTATGCTGTGTAAACCTAATGCTAGGCAGAAAATTTTCCATCAAGACTTGCTACTAGAAGAAACTGACTTACCTAAATTGGTATCCGCTCGGACCAGGAGTTGAGTTTTTTCATTTCCTGATGGTTTCAAATGTAATGTTCCTACACCTTTTTCTTTAAATTCGTTGTCCTTTTTGTAAAACAGTTTGCATCTGTGCAAAAGACAAAACACCAACCTTTTTTGTGGTAATATGTAGAATACAAAGATATCTCCCAAATACATACATACTGTATGTATGAATCTGACTCCCAGAAGTCAACAGTGAACAATAATAAGGAGCGAACAAGCTTCGAGCAACATAGATCTCTGTTCCCCTTGACCTTATTTCAAGTGCTAGCAAACAGTACTTCCAGATCAGAAAGAGGAAGTTGACTGTTTCCCTCAGTAGTGAAATGACAAACTTGTTACTTTCAGGAAAAAGCAGAATGCACAGCAGCCTCTCCTCAGCATCTATGAGGAATAATAACTGTAAGCTACTGTTTAAAAACACAAATTACAAAGCCATAAGGCCTTGCTGTATGACTCTGAAGCTATAACAGGACTTTTATGGAAAAATTAAAAATATTTTGGAAACGAAACTAACAAATCCAATGCCATTCTTCACAAATGAAGATGTACGTTCTCTCAGATAAAGCAGGAATTTGTAGAAGGGCAAATTTTGGGCTAAGTGTGAAGCAGACAAGCAGTTACTTGGTCTACTGAACATGCATTGAAAACCTGCTTCTAGTAGAGCTAATCTCATTTTGAACTTGCAAGTACAACTCGTTCACTCCTTCATACAACAATCAGCATTTTCTGATGAAAGAGTCTTATCTCAGGCTATGCAAATAGCTGAGCACCTGACTCACTTTTCAGAAGTACAGTACATTTATGTGGTACAAGCCCTATCATTTAAACTTACAAAACCTGAAGGCAGAAACATCTTCATTTGTTAAACATTGACTGCAATCAGAACACGAAATACTATAGTACTGTGTCCAAGCTACACAACCGTTTTAGTAAGATCTTACACATTTTTGTCTGTAATTAACTTTTTTACAAGTAGAACTTCATAGTCTATATGGCTTCCTACCAAACTTTATTAACTAAGTCAAGAACATATATATCATTAATTACACACTGCAGTGAACAACAACAATATGCAGGTATGTAAGTTTTATTTTCCAAGTTATTATTCTATCCACTGTTCTCAGTCAAAGTCACTTACTTCTTTGAGTAGAAAGCATCATCCTCTTTTATTTCATTAACAATGACCTTCGGGGGCTCTTCTTCATCCTCTTCTCCTCCTTTAAATAAAAAAAAAAGGTATGTTATATTGCAGGTATATAATATGAAAGTATTTTTGGCACTGTATTAGAATTAGCTTATTCATGCTATATTTGACATATCTACATGTGGCCTGTAAGTGATTGCCAATGTATGTTTAGGTCAGTGTGGGCTCTAAAACAGCTACAGTCTTACTTTATTTTCATTCAGCCACACACCTCAAGCAACTTTATGCTCATCTTCAGTTTAAATGGCATGAAAGCACCCAGTCCCCACCAAACAATCAAACCTATAAATACAAAGCTTAAGTCCTGTTGAATTCAAAACCTTCTGTTGGGGAGAAACAGTTATAAAATTTCAAAGAATAGTCTCTACAAATGGGTTCAGTAAAGCATAACAAATGCTTCCAAACAGCCAGGTTTAATTTGGGGGAAAGAAATTAATTGCAGGAATGACAGCAAAGAGACTGTGGCAGAATTATGCCTTTCAAGTCCCCTGACTGCTAAGATTTCTATCACCTTACTGTTCACAGATGAGGTAAATGAGTAAAACTGTCAAGTAGCATGTAAATTTATTTGCCTTACAGTCTATGCAGTAAGATGTATGAAGTTGTTCTGTATTTTATCCATTTTACTGAGGGGATATCTTGATAACTTATTAGGAAAAGCAGCAGGATTGAAACATCCTGCAGGCTCAAAGAGGAACCATATCAGTTGCTTTAAAATCTCGTAATTTCAAGTCTTGTATTCAGCTAAAGAATTATATTCTATTACAGAAAGTACAAATCTGACTTTTCACAAGGGCATGCAGTAATAGGACAAAGAGGAATGGTTTTAAACTGGAAGAGGGGAGATCTAGATTAGACATTAGGAAGAAATTCTTCACTATGAGGATGGTGAGCACTGGAAAAGGTTTCTCAGAGAAACTGTGGCTGGCCCATTCCTAAAGCACTCAAGGCCAGGTTGGACAGGGCTTAGAGCAACCCGGTCTAATGGAAAGTGTCCCTGCCCATGGCAGGGGGGTTGAACTAGATATTTAAGGTCCCTCTCTACCTAAACCATGCTATAATTCTGTGATAAAGGTTTTTATCACAGATTTTATGTTACAAAACATGTATCACATCACATATACTTCTAGTATTACTTAAACAGGAGGCAAGGCCAAGCTATTTCCAGACTGGCAGTACAGTTTTGAACCTTCAAATTCAAGACAATTATGATCTAGTCCAACTTAGTACTATTTCATCTTTGTAGTATTCTTAAGTCATATATATTCACAGCTTACCATCAAAGTCATAATTTTAAATAGAATTTACCTTTATCATCACTACTGCCACTTTCTGTCTGAGCTTCCAATACACTGGTGGATACTGCAGTGACAGACTTAGCCTGGTTTGCATCTTTTCCAAACAAACCTGAATTTCCAGGAGAAAATGAGAAGCTACTGAGTGTTCCTGAACCAAGGGAACCTAAAACAGAACTGTCGACACTCTTGCCAAAATTAAACGAGACTGCTGATGTAGCTGCTAATGATGGGTCTTTTCTTTCTGATGCAGCTTCAGGTTTTTTGTCCGAGGTATCCTCAGTTTTGTTGTTAAACAAAAATGCTGATCCTTGCTGTAGCTTTGCATTCCCAAATGCAGAAACAGACTGAGTGCCAGGTGTCTTGTTGCTTTCATTTTCAGAGCCACTATCGCTACTGCTCCCATGTTGCTGTTCAATATTTGCTAAGTACTTCTCATAGTCTCTAAAGATGGGTGTCAGGTCACACAGTGGGTTTGTGTTTACATGCTTAACTATCCAGTCACGCACGGAACAGTTTAAACCTGCTAACTGTTTGTGGTAAACAGCAGAGCTACAGACTTTACTCTGAGCATAGCCAGATGAGGATGGTTGATTGCCACCATTAGTTTTTGGGCTTGCAGCCTTTTTCTCGGTAAATGCAGTAGCAGTGGGACCATTCGACATTGTGGATCCTATCAGAAGGAAAACCAAGGGTTAGAACATTTATTTCCACAGAAAGCAAGGTTCTCATAAAAGCCTAACTAATGTTCTCTATTCTTTTTTTATCAAATCACTCATTCTTGCTCAGTTATGTACCTCTCCTGGATCGCAAGACTATGTACCCGGTATTGCTGTACAAATAAACAATGCTGTGAAGCAGACCTAAGCTCATCAACTTTAGAAAAGTTAGTTAAGTAGATGGAGCACATCTACTGTGTACTAAAAAAAAAAAAAAATAAAAAAAAAATCTTGTATAGAATAACATTAAAAAATGACAAGTTTAATATTCCACTAAAACCTCCAAACTATTAATTCAAGCTTTACCAAGCTCTAACAGTCATTAAAACAAAATACTCCCTTATCTCTTGCTACTTCTACTTTATAAAACTCTGAACACACTAGCCCATGACTTTGCACATTTTCAAGTGGTTTGTATATAAAAACTGTAATAAGCAAATTAAGAAAATCCTCATTGAAGTTTCTCCTAATTTAGGTTGAGCTCACTGAAATTTAATTTATTCTAAACTTCAAACTCCACCATTTCTGTTCTGTGGCATGTTTAACATTTCTGCATCTCCGACACAAAGGGACAGAACTAATATTCTTCAGGGACTACCAAAGCATGACACTAAAGCCAGACTTACAAGAATAGTTCAAGTAGCATAAAATGTTAACAGATAAAATTCTAGTAACTGTTTGCAATATAAGGTGTACAGGTTATACTGCAAGGTTGTATCTTAAAAGGTTAAGGTTTTAGCTATGCAGCATATATTTACCAAGAACTGCAAAAAATACAGAAACAAAACATTAAAAAAACCCCAACCCAATCACAGAAAGGAACTGTCCTACTAAATGGACATTTTCCACTAGCTGTTTTTTTTTGGTATTGTTCTTTTTCAGTTGAATTCAGAGAACTGGGACAATTATTTAAGTGGAACAAGTAATCAGCGATTTTATACTATTTGGAGAACGTCTTATGCCAATGTCTTCCAGTCCCATTTGTGCCTATAAAGCTTTTGCCACCGTTACCAGATCAAACGCAATTTTAGTTTCCACCTCTTAAAACTGCATGCACTTGATAACTTGCCTCTCCAGCAGTCTAATATCATTTTAAGAAGACTTACAAGGAGGAATAAAGCCTCAAAACGTTAGAACTACGGTGTCGTCTTAATTTGGGTAGTTTTCATAATTAAAATAACCCTGTAGATTTTATGGCTGAATTTGTTGATAAAGGTATATGCTTATTCAAAACTTACCAAATGCTGATTGCGTTTGTGTTTCGGAACTGGTCTTTAAACTGCTGAAAGGAGTGCTAGTGACACTACTGCTTCCATTAGACAGCCCTTCTAAAGGTTTTATTCCTGCACCATTACCAAATCCGCTGAAGCCACTTCCTCCTTTTCCAGAAGGCAATACAAAGCCTTTAAACCCTTTAAAAGCTCCTCCACTTTCAGACTGGGGAAAGAAAAAAATACATAAGACAGACTGTTACATCTTCTCCATGAAAATCTTATGCCCATTAGATACTGCATTAATCCAAGTCAAACATGTAAGCAAAGTTAACAGCTTCCTTGTGACACATATTGCTACTATTTTTAAAGGACTCAGATGTTTGGTATGAAAATAAACCAGATCTAGGAAGTGGATACATAAAAGTTATTCAGAGCAGCGGATGTGTTTGACTACCTATTTAGGCATTCACAGCATCTTGTTTTCTTTAAATAATTACACAGCAATATAATTGCAGGCTTATTTTCAGCAATATGTAGCATTTACAATCGTAATTTGAGTCCAGCTCTTTAAGCCGCTCATCAAAACCAGCATACTTTGTAGTCACCTATGTAACATTTGTGTTTTGCCCAAAATACTCCAATGTGGCTGATGAGAGAAACAAAGACAAGACTGCAGCTGATAAAGCATGCATGTTTTCTGCAGCCTTTTCATTACCTAATTTTGATAACTCTTTATAAACAGACAATTTTAGGGCACATTTTCTTACATGTTTTTAGAAGATGTAGTGTGATTTAGACATAAACAGGCATTGCCACTTTTACGTACTACATATAATGTCTTTTGAGATAATGAGCACATTATTAACGGAAGTGAACTTCTGATGTCTCTGAAAAGCCATCAGAGGAAAAGGAGAATTGCTTCTGAGTTTTATCTCCTTTTGCCACTGAAGAAATAGCAAACCTTACCCAACTTAGGTTCTATTCCAGTATCTAGCCTTCTGGGCATGGGCTTTTTGCTTTACTCTGTGCGTTACTTTTTCCAGCGCAGTCCTGTTTCTCACTTCTAGGTAGCTAACTTTGTGTCTCTCTGATCAATCCCACCTACATCTCCAGACGTTCAAGTTAAACTGCAATCTTTTTCTTTGCACCATTCTGCTTGCTTCAGCAGAAACATCAGCTGAAGCAATTTCCTTCCCTCTTTCTGTTATCTCCATTTCTACTATTATTATTACATTTTAATTATTAAACTATTGTCATCTCAACCCATGGGTTTTACCTCTGCCCCCCTCCCTCCCCAGTTACCCTCCCCATCGCACCATGGGGGGAAAGCCAGCAGCTGTACGGTACTTAGTTGCAGCCTAGGCTTAAAACACATCCTGGCTCTTCTTCCAGCTTTGATCTCTAACTGCTGACTCCCAGCCTCCTGACTATTTCTTCTACAATCATCTGGTCAACTTTCTCCGCTGTTTCTGTTTTTCCTATTCCATTTGCCCAAAGTCCCTCCTGCCTAAGTTGTAGTTTATTTCTTGCATCACCTCTTTCCAGTACAATCCTTTAATTAACTGCATCCTCTATCACACTAGCGGCTATAAGCGCTATAGGCAGAAGTGGGATAAGACAGCTTCCTCATTTACACTGCCTGGACAACAGAAGGGAAATTAAAAGCACTGGAGTAAACCATCTAGCCCCTAATTGTACCTTGTCCCATTAAATCCAAAGGCAATTTAAGTTACAGGTAAAGTTTCTATTCTACTTGTAGCACGGTGCATGCTTTGTTCAAAGAATGTTTCATGGAAAGTTATATGATCAGGGGACTGTAGTACCTCCTGTATGAAGACAGGCCGAGAAAGTTTGGGCTGTTCAGCCTACAGAAGGGAAGGCTGCATGCAGACCTCATAGCAGCCTTCCAGTATCTGAAGGGGGCCTATAGGGTGACATGGTTTAGTGTCCCTGCCCAAGGCAGGGGGTTGGAGCCTGGTGATCCTAAGGTTCTTTCCAACCCTAACCATTTTATCATTCCATATACCACAAAGCATCTGTCAGGGATTTTTGGAAGGACTACCGTTTGGTTGGACTGGGTTAATGCTTTCACAGGGACTAAACCTACAACAAAGGACAACTTTCTTTCAATTCTCAATTTGTTACTGCAAGAGTAGGTGGCATTAAAATTCTTCACACAGGGAGGGTGGGGGAAGTTCCAACATTCTTAACAAAAGACATGGTTTTTATTCTCAGAACAGCTTCATATTTTGGCTTTTATTTAGCCTCTGAGGAATCCCCCAGCCCTCCAGTATGGATTAACTTTCAATTGCCAGGCTTCCATCTCTGCAAAGAATGAAGTGAGCAGTTTGAATCCTATTTTACCTATATGTAGATAACACTGTGTCTAAACCACTCTGCATTTATACTTAAAAAATACACACTTCTCTTCACCCAGTCTAATACTAGTATTACTCATTTTTTTCTTCTAGCTTTATTTTCGATGTAACAGTAAGCTGACTAGTTGCGTATACTTTCCAAACGACAGCTTTATACAGTATTACTAAAAGCCCAAGTAAGTAAAAACCTGAGCACAGATATTGAATTTTGCAACTGAGTCAAGCTACAACAGTAATGCTCAGTGATTACATTACCTCTGATCCAACATTTCGTCGCTTTGCTTTTTTAATAGCTCTGTTCTTCAGGACTTCTTCACTAGCTACTGAGAATGTTCCCACCTTTAAGAAAAAGTTATGAAACCATTAGTGAAATTCTCTAAATGCATAAAATCATCATAATCTGAAGAGATGGACGAGATCAGTTTTGTAACACAACTGTAACACTGCTCCCTAACAAGTAATGGAAGTGAAAAAAGACCCAACACACCCAGAAAATACAACACTGTGATTAGCTTGCCAGCTACTTGGGCATTAGTTGATTCTTTCAAAACTCCGCCTTTATTGTTTTGCACTACACTTCCCTTCATGAAATCTCAATTTTCTTAGTGAGTAGCTCAAGATTATTTTTTTTTTCCCCTCAGCAAAGCTCTAAGATATCTTTGCTGAAGGTAATCTATCAGTACTGCACTGTTACAATCTTCAGTTTAGAGAAGGTACATTGAGATGTATCGTGTAGAGTCACTGAGATGTATGCTGTAAGTTAATATCCTGCAGTCCACTGTAGTTCAAGTACTAGGATGAGAAAGTTGGAGCTGTTCAGCCTGGAGAAGAGAAGGCTGCCTGGAGACCTCATAGCAGCCTTCCAGTATCTGAAGGGGGCCTATAGGGATGCTGGGGAGGGAATCTTCATTACGGACTGTAATGACAGGACAAGGGGTAATGGGTTCAGACTTAAAACAGGCAAAGTTTAGATTGGATACGAGGAAGAAATTCTTTACTGTGAGGGTGGTGAGGCACCGGAATGGGTTGCTCAGGGAAGTTGTAAATGCTCCATCCCTGGCGGTGTTCAAGGCCAGGTTGGACAGAACCTTGGGTGATATGGTTTAGTGTGAGGTGTCCCTGTCCATGGCAGGGGGGTTGGAACTAGGTGACCTTAAGGTCCTTTCCAACCCTAACTATTCTATGATTCTATACTAGCAAAGGCAGCTAGTGACTTATTACTTATTAGCCTGTAATAAACAAGGAAATTAAGTTTTCTTAGACTCAAATTTCTGAAAGAGTACTGTCAGTTTATACGAGCTTAAGCATTTAATAATTTTAGTAGCACAGTCTGTTTAGAGATAATACATCAACCATAAGTAAATAAGAGATATTAAATGTGAAAATCTCTTTTTTACAATCAGATGAAATAGATCATTTGGCTGTTTGCTTAAATCCCCTGGCTATGTAGCTAAGCACTCAACTTAAATATAGTTCTGAAATTAACTATTACTGACCCTAAAAAAAGACCAAAAGACATGAAACATGAAAAATATTTATCTCAAGAAATAAAAACTGCTTTTATTGAACTCAGTATATACCCATCATGCATCTGAAGAGTTCAAAAGCACTATCTATTTTAACAAGCCTGGAGTTCCCTTCAGAAACGTAAAGTTCTTTTCCCCTGGCTGCTGATGTCATTTTAACTGTTAAAAGCTGCTTTGCCATATGGTCTGCATGTACTGGAAACATCACTGGGGGGGGAATAAAAAAAATCACTTGTATAAAATTATCTTTAACTGCTACACTTTTAATCAATTTTACGGGATTTTACCTGCAAAAATAACTACCCTACTACCTGCAGGATTGGTCTGGGGGGAGTCTAATGTATCTCTTACCTCCTCAGCTTCATCCTCCTGATCCCAGTTTCTGTCAGTCAGCTCCTTCTCTGCAATTCGCTTTGCCATTTTTCCACACCTGTGTGCAAACAAAAATAAAATGTATAGAATCAACTGCACAGAAATTAAATTGAAAGTAACAGTAGAACAGTGGAGTTTTAATCTGAACAAATAATGGGAATCAGAGTTAATACAGAAGTACGTCAAAGTTGGAATGGCAGTTAAAAAAACAAGTGTTTCTAACAACTGTTGTGTCAACAAGAAACGGCACTTGAGATTCAAGTTATACTGATAAACTATATTTGATCTTAAGTTTAAGCAAAAACACAAACACGCAGTTCAATGATGGGATAAGGTTTCTCTAGGAGCAAAGTTGGCTAGAGAAATCACTTTCAGTCCCATAATTCATATATCTGGTCACCATTTACTCTGCTGGGCTGCAAAAAGAAATATAGGGAAAGAAATCTGATTTAAATATTCCACATTTAACTCCTTGCCTCAATACCCATGTAAGCAGCAAGAGAAAAGTAAGCTGCTTTATAGCAGCTGAAAAAAATAGGATCAATAGAATATTACTAATTAGGAATCTAAAAAAAAAAAATCCATTACAAATAAATCAGATTCTATTTCCTCTAAGTGACACCACAGATTTTGGAGCAATTACTGTAAGCAGCCAATCGTCATTTTGCTAGTTATCTCTACAATGTAAAGGAAACCAACTTTGAGGAAACAACATTCACAATGCTTTTAACTTCCGAGTTCCATTTTACCAAAGTACAACTTGTCAGCTGAGTACAAAACAAAGACTGAATCTAACTATATTTTGTACCTGAAAGGCAAGCAAGCACATCACTCAGATTTTATATGCAAAAAAGTGTATTTTTATAACCATCTGATAGTTTGACTATTGCTATTCATCTAAATTTGAAAACCTTGAAAAAGAAAGTGCAGGTTTCTAGTAATTTAAGTCTGAAGCAAGCACACAAGTTAGAACTCTTCACAAAAACTCTTTCAGGTTTATGATCAAGACCTGACCAGATTAAGAAAATATCCACACATACTTGAATTTCAGAACCTAAAACGTTAACAATACATAGTTACAGAACACCTTGTTTAGCTGGTGAAATATTTCTAAATAGAACAGTAAATCTTTGCAAGACTGCTGTGCAGCTGGATTTGGCATCAAAGTCATGAATTTCAGCCTGACACACTTCACAAATAAGGTCAAGTTATTAGGATCTTTCCAAGTACACTAACAAAGGAATGTTTTGTGTAAACACTTTAAATCACCCCAATCCACACCATCCTGAAAGCAGAGGTCCAACCATGCCCTACCTGACTCTCTGCAGACTGGGGCACTATTTAACCCACTTAGAAACAAATTTCAAGTCATGCTTGCTCCCCAGTACATTTTCCAAAAGGATATACAAACACCTGCAACAGGAGGAAGACAAAACTGCATCTCTCTGGCAGCAGCCAGAGCTCAAAGGCTAGTAAAACCTGGAATTACACCTCCGGATTCCACACAAGATAAAATTACCACTCTTAACCCGGCCACTTGAGCATGACATGCACATTAACTACAAAGCCTGTTCTCCACTCACAGAATAGGAACAGGACTGTTAGCCTTGGCTCCAAGTACATTGCACCTAACGTGTGTTTACACAATTGCTCTACATTAAGACTAACAACAGAATCTAACACCTCTAAGCAAGAGAATCATATATATGTATTCTAACCTGTGAAACAAGAAGCAGCACAAAATCACCTCTGCCTGACATTCACAACCTTGCAAGAGTTTTAGTAGCAAATGTTCCGTACAGGTTGAGATACTGACAAACAGCTCTATTAAAAAATAAATCCACAATACAGATGTTTGCTAAACTACTAAAATCCGCCTAGTAACTACAGCTGCCCTATTTAACGCAGCAGTTTGAGAACAAGACTTAACTTTCCATTTGCATGCCACAGTATCATCTGGAAGGCTAGAAAATCCGTGCTACCGGAGCGCCCAACCTAAGCCGGGCTGCCGCCGAAGACTCTGCTCTCTCCTCATGCTTGCAAGACCCGAGGCGTGCGATGCGGCGATGCAGAACGCCGCAGACACTTTCGGTCCTGGGTGCGCAGAAGAGCAGGAAACGCCTGCGGCGTTCCGGGTGCGCAAGAGCGGCGGAAGCGGGGCGGCCGTCCGGCAGCTGCGCCACGTTTCCCCCGTCCTGTGAAGACCTTCGGGTTTCGGCTTTCGACTTTAACATACCAAGTCCTGCTCGCTTCCCCACCACAGGCCTAGCTGCAGCCTCCTGGAACACCCCAATTTCCACCCCCGCACACCCCCCCCCCACACGCACTAGAGAGCAGTTCTGCGCTTCTTAAGCGCCTTGATGGACTGCTGCCCCCAACCGCGGTGCCCCTAACGCCACGGGCCCTCAGCAACGCCAAACAGGCCCCGGGGGACTGTTCCAAGGGAGAACTCCCTCCCTCCCCGCAGCCCCTGTGGCTTCGAGACCTTCCGTTTGCGGCCCGCGGGTGACATTTGAGGCCAGATCTTCTCCTGATCCGGACACGCGCTCTCCTCTCCTCTCCTGACGGAGGCGATGCCCGCGGCCGGCCCTGGCGGACAGGCCCACCGGGCGACGTAGAGCCTTTCAGGCACCACGAGGGAAGCACCAGCCCGTCGGGAACGGTCGCGATCTCCCTCCAGGGACGCCGGCCCTAAGCATCTCTCCCGGGGCCGACAGCCGGCCTCAGCCCTGGAGCGGCGAGCCCCGTCCCCTCTCCGCGCCCGACCACGGCGGGCAACCCGGGGAGCAAAAAGAGTAAGAGAGAACTGAAACTTACCCCCGCGGGGCACCCCGCTGCGGGAGCGGGGCTGAGCAGACGGCTGTCCCCGGCGGTGCTGCGCTGCGGGGCCGAAGCAGCGGCGAGCAGGAAGCAGAGTGTGGTGGCAGGGTGCTCGGTCTCGGAGCCCGCTCACCATCCCCCGGCCAGGTCCTCAACCTCCGCGGGTACCCGGCGTCGCTCCCCCCGTGTCAAGCCACCGCCATTTTGTCCCTCCCGGACGACAGGGAAAGAAATGCGTTTAAACAGCAGAGCGCCGACGCGCTCATCGCGCATGCGCACACCCCTCCCGCGGCCGGCGGGAGGTGCTGGGCCGCCAGTCACATGACTGCCCCTGCCCAATGGGCTGGCTCGCCTCGCCAACGGCCGCGGGGTTGCGCATGCTCCTTGCATGAGGCGCGGGTGTCGCGGCGGCCGTTCGAATTCCCGTCAGGCGGACCTGTGGGGGGCTGCGCATGGCGGCCCAGCGGGGTCCGAGCCAGGCGGGGCGGAACCGGGACCGCCTGCCGCTGACTCACGGGGCACGGCCGCGTTCGGCCAGGCCTGCGGCGGGAGACGGAGCTGTGTGCCACGCTCTGTGCGTATAAAGCCTATACTTGCTTGCCGCTCGCCCTGTGGCCTGGTCTGCCTGAGGTGTGTTAGAGCGTGTGATTAGCGCTAGTGTGAGGTGATTGGAGAGAAGGTACCGTGCTCTGCTGTAGTTACAGGTTGTAAACTGTGGCTCCCGAGCACTTTTGCATCATGTGCAATAATCATGTACTGCGTTGCAACAGTAACTGTAAAAGTGAAGCCGGTTAGAGTAAGCCTAAAAGCTGCAATTCTCATGCCTTGCCTTAGATGCTAGTTTACAGCTAAGGCTTAGAGTGGTATGCCAGCAGGCTGAAACACTTTGTCTTAAGTGTATTTTATTTTTTTAAGAAATAGCTTTCTGGAGAGAACTTGCTATTCTAAAGCATGTAAGTTGATTAAATTGTGGAAAAACAACAAAAAGCTTTTAGCAGGAAATAGGCTGAGGGGAAACCTTGTAACAGTCTTTCAGTACTTAAAAGGGGCCTACAAGAAATCTAGAGAGGGGCCTTTTAGAAGGGCATGTGGTGATAGGACAAAGGGAAATGGATTTAAATTGTCAGAGGGGGGACTTGGATTAGACATTAGGGAAAAATTATACAATATGCAGGCAGTGAGGCACAGGCACACGTTGCCCAGAAAAGCTGTGGCTGCCTCATCCCTGGCAGTGTTCAAGGCCAGGTTGGACAGGGGCTTTGAGCAACCTGATCTAGTGGAAGGTGCCACAGGCAGGGTGCTAGAACTAGGTAATCTCTAAAGTACCGTCAAACCCAAATGTGATTCTATGAAATAAGAGTCACTGATACCATATCTGTGACACTGTGACTCTTGAGGCATAGACTTCCAAGTTTTGTTACCTAGGCTAACCTTCAACAAATGTATTTTCAACATGTTTTTCTTCTTTATAAAATGTACGAATATTTTGAATCATCTTCAGGTAGAATATTTTGAATCATCTTCAGGTAATAATTTGGAAAACTCACTTTACCTGCCCTCCATGAATTTCAGATACACTTTTAAAATGAGTCTCACTGCACAGTAATGTTGTAAACCAGTGTTAATGCCTTGAATATAAAATGCCATTGTCACAGTCCCATTAAATCTTTAACTGGCACTCTGCTGGTTTAGAACCCATTTATGTTAAAGATTCCATCAGTGACTCCTTGTATTTTTAATACCTCTAATCTAGGAACACACAAAAAAATCCATCTTCCTTTGGCCTTTTGTTGCATTGCCAATCTGGTAACCCTTTTGAAAAGTTCTCTTTTGCTTAAAAACAAAAATCCTGAAAATACCCTTGCTATCTGTGGTAAATATCCCACAGGAATTTGCTCTCCTGGAGGCTCTGAGTAGGTTAAGGTTATCCTTTCCCACAGTTTGGGTGTATTCTAGCTTGCCCCTTCATGGTTGCAGTAACACAGACACAGTCTTAAAGGAGAAAAACATCAGATGAATGATTCTTCTCCCTCCCAAAGAATATAGACTTTTAAATTGTCTTTCCTAGTAGTTATGTTTGAGGGTCTGTGTAATACAAAACTAGAAGGAAGCCTATGGGGGAGGTCAGTACTATTTACCAGGTACTTTGTGTTATCTGCAGGCCAGCTCCCTGGATTTCCTGCTTAGGGAGCTTTTTTTCCCTCCATAATTTTTAAAGACAATGTCATGGGTTCAGCAGTAGCAGTCATTTTTCTCCTTCTTAGTAGTTGGTGCATCACTGTGCTTTTAACTTGTGG
>JANRGW010010054.1:0-23468 GCA_024733675.1 Psilopsiagon aymara
GCCCTCCTCTGGACTTGTTCCAACAGTTCCATGTCCTTTTTATGTTGAGGACACCAGAACTGTACACAGTATTCCAAATGGGGTCTCATGAAAGCAGAGTAGAGGGGCAGGATCACTCCTTCAACCTACTGGTCACTGTCCTTTTAATGCTTCCCAGGGTACTGTTGGTTTCTGGGCTGTGAGCACACGCTGCCAGCTCATGTTCATTTTCTCATCACCAACACCCCCAAGTCCTTCTCCTTGGGGCTGCTCTCATTCTCTTCTCTGCCCAACCTGTAGCTATGCGTGGGATTGCTCTGACCCAGATGTAGGGCCTTGCACTTGTCATGGTTAAACTTTGTAAGGTTAGCATCAGCCCACCTCAGAAGCGTGTTAAGGTCCTTCTGGATGGCATTCCTTCCCTCCAGTGTATCAACTGAACCACCCAGCTTGGTGTCAATGGCAAACTTGTTGAATCACACTGACTTTCTTTCAGAACCCAGTTTAGTCATAGCCTAGTTTTCTTACTTAGTTACAGATGTTATTTGCTGTGTTGTAGCACTGTATGAATGTGTAATGCTGAGTGGTGAGCTTTATTCCTATTCTGAATACTGCCAAAAGCCAATTGGTGCTGCCCATCTTAACTCGATTATAAGATGGGAACAGTAATGGTCCTGATTCGCTTGTGCTGTAAAACCTCCAGTCTGGTCCTGGAAGACTAGGCCAGGTAAAGGTTACTTGTAAATGTATTAGTGTCACTCCTTCGTTACAGAATTACTTCAATCTGAGGATATATAAAGCATATAAAATAGACTTTCCTTCGGAACTTTTTTCTACTCATTTTTTTTTCACACCTAAAGAATAGGTCTTTCTCTTCTTTCCTTAAATCTTTCATGAGATAAATGAAAGATTTCATTTTATACATTTGGGCTCTTTTCTTTAACAAGAGGGAAAACTTGCCTTCACTTGGCTCCAAAAGACAAGGCATGTTGCCTTGTATTTGGTTACTCTTTTCCTATAAGAACTCTTTTGATTCCTGTCTGTGCTGTAACTAATGCAGTTTTTCGCTCTTCAAACAAAACCTATACTGTGCCTCTTTAAGTGAAGATGAATAGACATCCTTTGTCATACATTTTCAAAAGAAAATGTGTATAATGCTCAGATTAGCAGGTGAGACATGAGTAAAGATCATGAAAGTAAGTACATTGTTTTCTATAAATACTTGGACTGAATGAGTTAGAGTAGAGCTAGTCTTGGCATGTCAAAAAAAAAGGCCAACAAGAAAAACCCACCTCGCGACATCTGCTTCCTGGAATAGTGTCCTTTGCTTACAAAGAATGTACAAAACCAGCCAAGCATTAGTTCAGGCAGTTATAAAATTGAGTCACTGCACAGTGAGGTTTTTGTATTTTTTTTTCTTTGCAGTGTAAGAAATTGTCTACTGGTCTGCCTTTCTGTTTATGTTCTAGTAAAACAATAGTTGTTACAACCCATCAAATGTTACGTGTTATTCTGCCTGTGCTGACCTTCGTTTTCCTTTTAAGTAGGCATTTGATGTAAAGTGGGACAGCAAGAATTACTTGCACAAGAAAGTTTCTTCATTGTTTTCCTCTTTCTCCCTCCAGTGAACCTTTGCCTTTGTGGCACTAGCTCAGATCTGTCATGTCATGATAAGCTACTCTCAAGGTAGAGACTTGATTGCCATGTTACAGTGTATGACTTCATTTTTTAAACAAAACTAAAGGCTTCTTTTATCTATGACAGCTATATCTGAGTTAAATAATGTTGTAGACCATTCTAACACAGAGGATTGCTTATGTACACATGGTCTCCTGATCCTCTTGTCTGAGTGGTGAGTGGAGGCCTTAAGAAGGGAAATTGTTATAGTACAGTACTTGTCTCTGCAAAGAATCTCATCAAATTGTACCTGTGATTTTTCCACATTGCAGGTGTTGTGCATGATAAGTTTAATCTGGTTCAAAGATGCATGGCTGCCAGAAGGAGTGGTCTCTATTTCCTATGTGTCTTCAGGGCCTTTCTTTCACTGGATCTGGGCTTGCTAATTTGGTGGCAGACCTCTTTGTGGGTTTTTGCATTAAATCAGTTATAGATCTGATGTTGTGGAGATCATGGAATGTGTAGCTGAGAGAAAAGGAGAGATGGAACCACCAATTTTGCTTGCAGCCTAAGGAATATTGTAAGACTTCTTGAGTTTAAAAATTACTCTACATGTATTTCTTTATTTGCTGCTCATGCTTATAGAATTGAGCATGGGAATAACTGGAGTCTAGTTGTGCAAGTAATTGGAAGCTTTTCAAGACAGTGTTTTGAGTATTTTGAATAAGAAAGGGTTTTATTTATTTCACTGTGCAAATCTACAGAAGCTGTGCTTCACATCTGGCAGGCTTAAAACATCCCATACTGAGGGGAAGTAAAAAGTCCTTCTGTATCTGAAATATCCGTTTGGGCATGTGGTTTACTCTTGTTCTAACTGCATTAATCTTGACTACCCTGTTTTTTATTTTTCCAGCCAGGGTTAAAAGAAGTGGTAGAATCCTGTCGAGGAAGAAACCTCTTCTTTTCCACCAGTATTGATGATGCCATTAGAGAAGCTGATCTTGTATTTATTTCTGTAAGTTGAGGGGGAGAAGGTGGTTGTGTGTGGTGTTTGTCTTTTTTTATTGGGCGACTGGTTTGTTTGTTTTTCCCTTATCAAATCATTATGTTTCTCTTATGTTAGGAAGAGGCTTTTGTTTTGTCATACAGATTGAGTTAGAAATGTATTGTGTTGCAGTTTTCTCCTTGTCTTTTTGTGTACTGTGGGAAAAGTGTTAAGTAAGCTTATTTTCTTTTTGTGTTTCTTACAGTCAGTAGAACATTTGACAAAGAAACAGGCTTTAAATCAAAATGAGAATGTTGATGACTAGTTTGGTTAGATGTCTGGGGTCTTAGAGTAGAATATAGTGTGTATCTGTCATTGCAGTGTACTACTGAAATCTATGGGACTTTAGTAATGATATGATTCCTAGATAGGGATGCAAAGTCATCCTGATTATTTGATTACCAAGATAACTTATTTCTAGAAGCATTTTAAAAAAAAGGTTTTTTTCTTTCTTTTAAAAGAGAGGGCTTGCTTTATTGTTCTCTAGCTTTAATATTTCTAAGCTGTTGATCACTTAAGAAGAGTCAAACATAAATAGTGTGATGTTTTGTGATCTAGACAGCTGTTCCTAATGCAGAATGCAAAAGGACTGCTTGCTATTCATACTGGTAGGCCACAGCTCTTTTTTTTTTTTTTTTTTGTTACTTCAGTCATCTTTTCTTGAGAACTCCTCTTTGTTAAGGCACCTCAGTACAGAGCTCTTTCTGACAGTAATTTTCTCCATTAATTAAGTCTAAAATGAATGCTACTGTTCTGGATGATTGCCAGTAATACAGCCCATATATTGCCACCTGTCCTTGGCTTAAAACATGCTGTTGTGTTTTGCATGTTGTTGCTACTTATTTCGGTTTGTAATAAAAAGGACCCTCTGTCTTAATTTAAGTGACGTGTTTTCCCTCATGTTGCCTTTTCTGTTTACTTCAGTATAGCAATTTTCAGCAGCCCTACACTTGGTTGAAACCCACTTAGTACTGGAACCTATAACTACTTCACTAGCTGCAAGATTGTATATCATATTCCTACATGGGACATGAAACAAAAGGTGGCTGACACTAATCATGAAACAATTACTGGTGTTTCTAGAATAAGTTTTGCTGAAGCCTGTGGAGCTTCTATGAATTGCTCTTGTTTAAACTCTATTTGAATAGAGGCCAGTGAGCTTGCTTTACATGACAAAATGCGTGATTGAGAAAGCCAATAGCTGTTCATCTGGAGAAAGTTTCTGGGCTAGAAGCAAGCTGGAATCTGGGAAGGAAAATGTCTGTCTCATTTTAACAATTACACCTCTTGTGTAAAATTTCTCCCCCCTCCATGTATTTGTAACTAGGTTAACACTCCAACAAAGACCTATGGGATGGGAAAAGGCCGAGCAGCTGATCTGAAATACATTGAAGCTTGTGCTAGACGAATTGTACAAAATTCAAATGGCTATAAAATTGTCACTGAGAAAAGCACAGTTCCAGTACGTGCTGCAGAGAGCATTCGTAGAATATTTGATGCGAATACTAAGCCTAACTTAGATTTGCAGGTAAGTGTAATCTCCGAGTTGTATATTTAAAGGCTGGTTGTTGCTTCTGGCTTTTATCTGTTGTTCTTTCTGTGCTCTAGGTGCTCTCTAACCCAGAGTTCCTTGCAGAAGGAACAGCCATCAAGGACCTGAAGAACCCAGATAGAGTGCTTATCGGTGGAGATGATTCTCCAGAGGGTCAGAAAGCTGTCCGTGCTCTTTGTGCTGTTTATGAGCACTGGGTGCCCAAAGAAAAAATCCTCACAACCAATACGTGGTCATCAGAACTTTCTAAACTGGTTAGTGTTACTCACCACTGCTGTCTGCAATGAGCAATGACTGTAAGTGAGACAAAGAAGACTCAGAGTGAGACTTAGAAGTTTGCTGATGCTGAATGATGCAGCTAGGAAAGACAGACGTAGTTGGGAGGACCCAGTATGTATGTCAAAGAATATTAATCTTTTCCAGTTATTTCAGCTGAGCTAACAGATGATATAAACTTTGCCTGAAATCCTTTTCTCACTTCTATTGCTGTATTATTTATTACTAAGAGTTAAACTTTCAGTGCTCCAGAAACAGGTTACTATCATAAAACAGTTCAAACTCTTCAAGTTAAAAACTACATTATTTTGCTTGCCTGCCATTAAATGGCATTTGTGTATCAAAGTGCTAATGTTACCATTTTTGTATCTCAGCAGAGTTACAGAGTTAAAGTAATCTTTCCGGTAGTAACTCAGGTCTGCCGGCATCTTGATTTCTGGATATATGTAAATTCTCCTTGTTATGTATTTTATCTACAGGCAGCTAATGCTTTCCTTGCCCAAAGAATCAGCAGCATTAACTCAATCAGTGCTCTGTGTGAAGCAACAGGAGCAGATGTTGAAGAAGTAGCAAGAGCTATTGGAACAGACCAAAGAATTGGAAATAAGTTTCTCAAAGCCAGTGTTGGTAAATGAAAAATCTGGGGGTTGGTGGTTTTTTCCTTCTGGACTTCTGTTTAATAGGGCAGTAAGTCTACTAGGAGTGTTTTGAAGTAAGTGATCTGATACTCCATAATTTTCTACAGTATGAGAGTTTGAAACTTGCTGCAGAGTACTAGCATAAATCAGTTTGATTTTCTGGTAATACGTCTGGGTCTGAGCTTGCTCTAGAAGCTGACAATCTGAAAGCTGAGAGTTCAGAGTGTATGGTTTATCCTGCCTGAGGCACTGGAAAGAAAAGCCACAACTTTGTTTTTCTGAAGCATCACTGATGATTGTGCTCTCCAAAACGTCTTCCTGATTGTAACTGCTGCAGTCTTGTTCAGGAGTTGATACCAGTGGCCTGAGGAAGGGGATGCCTCTAGGTCAGAGTGTGTGATGGCAACTTCTAATTTGTAGAATTAATTCAGTTGTTCAGGCATACTAGAGGGTAAGATGTGATAAAGTTGTGATACATCAAACTTCCAAACTTAGAGAATAAGACTAAAGCATATCTATATGACTACAGTCTTCATGTTAAAAAGAATGCATGACTTTAACCTTATTAAATATAACCTCTCCTACAGCTCATGTAAGAGTGAAAAGCAGAGAGCAAAAACATTAGCAAAATTCCTATTAGATTATTATAATTTCTTTTACAACATATTGCTTCTGGGACTCTGCTGAGCAAAGTAAGGGGTCAAGGATCCCTCTGGCTATAGTGATCTTTGGTTCTTGCTAGTGATTAGCTATCTGGTAATGGGGGAGGAAAAAACTGATTAACATATGTGCTCTGAGAAATGTTAATCTAAATCTCTAGGTGGAGGGAGAGCAAAAACTTAGGAGCTGGTCTACCCACTTGTAATAACAAAAATCCCAGGGGCTACCATATATTTCCATGAGACTGAGTTAAAACTTCTGTTGACCTCAGAGGGACCTGAAGCAGATTTTAAGGTTTCTGTAGCTGACTACATAAGGAAGTCTGGGAGCTGGATTTTGGGAGATTCGTAAGTCTTCATTTGCTAGAAGCAAAATACTTAGGGGAAAAACCATAATACTGACTATGTCTGACTGCAAAAAATTACTTGATTCCAGTGGCTGGTTTACAGTAGTATCTTAGTCACCTGTCAAATAACCATTTTCTCTTTCAGGGTTTGGAGGTAGCTGTTTTCAGAAAGATGTCTTGAATTTAGTGTACCTCTGTGAGGCACTGAACTTACCTGAAGTAGCCCGCTACTGGCAACAGGTACAAGTTCTTCACCAATTTTTTGAGGGGGTTGTATTTCTTAAGCTTTCAGTTATGGGGCATTGAGCTTTTGAGCGTTCTTCATGTGTAATCTGTGTTTCAGCTTTAAGGAATAGATATTGATCTCTATATTTTAGGGCCCTCAGCCTAACACTGGCATTTGATACTTGTTTGTGCTTAGTTTTTTTTGGGTGAATTAAATTGTCTGGATCAAATGGATTTGGAAGTTGCCTAGAAGTAGCAGTAGAAAATGTGAGCCACAAGTATGTCCAGAGTCCAGCATTCCTCTTGTGCTTGGTTATCTCCATCTACTTTGAATTCAAACTTCTCTTTTCCTCAGAGTCTACTTTTACAACGTCTTTTCTGAAAGAACTTGGCAGCACTTTTGAACTTAGCAGTATTTTATAAATAAACATGGTTGATGCTGCTCCCCGGTTAATGTTAAGAATGGTTGGGAAGATGGGGATGATATCAGGCCCAGCTCCAATGCAGCAAATCCAGGATGATCAGCCTGTACTATCAAGTGTTTCCCTACTAACTGGTGAAAGGACCTCACCCCTCTCCCCAGTCCTGACTGAGGAGGCAGCTTTGGCTTGTGTGGCATGGTAAAAAGAACAGCTTTGGTTTATTGTCCTGATTTAGGCTATGGTAATTAAGGCTGCCTAGCAGATGCCCCCAAAATACCAAGCACATGATTTGCCTACTTCATTATCAGCTTTCTTTTTTTTTTTTTTAAATATTCCTTTTGGTTAGCCTTTCCCCCCCTCACCTTTTCTCCATCCCAGTCTGGTGTCAAATAAATAACCTGCCAATAATTAATTACTACTTCATCTTCATTCAGTTGTGCCACATCCATGCTTAAATACAGTATTTCTTATACCATTACCTGGGTCATCATGGCCATGTGGCACTATTGAAGGGGTTACTTAAGCTCTGTTGGCTTTGCAAAGTTCTATTCCCCAGAAGGTCCTTAATACTCCCTTCCAGTTTTCTGAAGCTTGGTTTGATCTCACTCATAATGTCCCTTAACTGCTTGTGGAACTGTGCCATCAGAGTGCTACCTGTACTTGTCAGCTTCTTGCATTATCTGTGATGTAGAAAGTCACTGGACATCCTATTCAGATAGTTTGATCTCCAGCCAGGGGCTAGTCAGCAGTCTAGTTACTTGCTTGCAACAATTAATTCTTACATGAATTGCTTGGAACAAGAAAGACATGTTGTTTTATGCTATCTGCTCCTAAAGAGGTGCAGATTGACATCTTAAAAACGTACCTCATTAAGACATCTAGTCCATGGGGGAGCGGCTTGCAGTCCCATCAGGAAAGAGGTTAATGTACTGCATGGACCTTGTGTGTATTAAAAAGGCTAAAAACATTTTCATAGTCGCTATGTGTGGCACATAAGAAAGTGTACGTCTACCAATGGGATATCCATGTGACACGAAGTCCTCTAACAATGAAATTGCTTTCCATGATTCTGCCTAGAATACAGTAAAGTATACATTTAAAAAACAGGCAATCTGAAAAAATCCTAGCCTTTGCACTATGTTATGCACACATACTATCATGCATCAGCATATATAGTCACTGATTAAAATGGAATTTGATAAATTAACTATAGATTTATCTTTGGACTACATACAACACTTAGTGAATACTTAGCTTTGTCTTTTAAGCCTCTATTAAACTTTTGTAGGTAGCTTGGCTTGATTGTTAATAGAATCCGTTTAAAGTTTGAAGTTGCTTCCTTCTATACTATCATGTTTGATGTAATTTCAGGTAATAGACATGAATGACTATCAGAGAAGAAGATTTGCTTCCCGCATTATTGACAGCTTGTTCAATACTGTTGCTGATAAGAAGATAGCTATTTTAGGGTTTGCATTCAAAAAGGATACTGGGGACACAAGGTAAGAAAGCAAATTCTGTTCATTAATGTGGATTCCTTCTGCTTGTCACCAGGTACACAGTTAACTCCCCCAGCTGAATTGCATTAGTAAAACCAGATCAGATATGGGACCCTTGAACTGCTGTGACTGAGTTGATTTGTAACAAGTATTAGTCTTTCTCAGTGGGGTGGGGCAATTGATTCTTGACCTCTACAGTGTACTTGAATGGCTCAGAATCTAGAGCAGATAACTCCAGTCCTTTTTAACCTGTGTAAGCAAAGATAGATATTTTTTTCCTCCACAAAAAAGAACACAAAGGTTTTTGCAAGTGGTTCTAAATTACTGTATGAAGCCAAAGTTTCAGCTTTGCTTCCCAAAGGTGGTAACTTCTGTTTTTCTGCAAAGCTCACACTTGATACAACTCTCCAACTGCTGTTTGTGGGGAATGCTTATAAGCTTAAGGCCTTGTTAATTATGGTCAAAAGGTGTCCTGAGGCTTAGTATCTCTCTGGCATGATTCAGCAAGACAGATGCAAACTTGTTTTTCGTATTACTCTCCTTGATGTCCCTCAAGACATCAAGTTTACTGCTGGCATGGATTACCACTAAGATTTTTAATATAAAACTGGTATAAAAGCTCTGGCATTGCATAACACATCATGACACTTGAAGATTTTAATTGCTTTGAACATGTCACCTGGTTCTTCAATTGATTGATTCACTTCCCTAGGGAGTCATCCAGTATCTATATTAGCAAGTATTTAATGGATGAAGGAGCAAAACTCCATATCTATGATCCTAAAGTACCTAAGGAACAAATAATCTTTGATCTCTCACATCTGGGTGTCTCAGAAGATAACCAAGGTAAGAATGCTCATGTAAAGCTCATTTTCTTCCTTCCCTTCCCACCCTACTCTCAAAACACACAAGTCAGTTTAAATACTATAAATTTATCTTCACATTTTCACCATGACAGTGGTGTGCTGTTGGTTACACTTATTAAAGATTGTTATAGGTCAGAGGATTACTGTAACACTTCCTCCTTTCCCCATAGCTTCTACAGCTAAATACTAATTATGTACTATTGTGATATTGTGATAAATTTTGATAGCCACTATGCAAAGATTTTTCTTTGCCTAATTGAAAGGAAGAGAGAGAATGTCCATAAGTAGAAGAGAATAATGTTGTTCTGTCAGCTCCTTTGTGTCCCGAGTCCTACCTGCTACTGCTGGGTTCAGCAGTAGCAGTCACTTGCTGTAGTTGTTGCTTGCATATATAAAGTGTAAATAATTTTGTAATTCACTGTAGAGCATTCTCTGCCTGTATTGCTTCCAAATTTGTTTCCTAAAATTCAAGAAGACTTTAAAGTAATCATCTATGACTAGAAATTTCTTGGAGAGAATTAGGGGGTATTTGAGATTTTTGTTCCATTTTCATATTGGAAAGGGGGAGAATGGAGATGATGAATGGGGGAGAAGGATGGATCAGATGTAAAGAGAATGGTGGAAAATGAGCTATGATGGAGTGAAGGGTGTTGTGTTTTTTGACATGCCTTTGAATTGGAGGGGGAGGGTTGTCTCTAGGCAGCTACTGAGAGAGTCAGGATGAAGGCAGCTGCTAGTGAGCCATGTATATCTTTTGTAGTGTGAACAGAATTAAATACAAACTGATGTGCTGTGTTGTAGAGGCAGTGACCTTTGTGAGAGTTGGTATGTGAACGCTTAATAGTAACATCTAATTCTAGAGATGCTCTTGACTGTTTAAATCAAATTTGAATGATTAACTTCAAACATTTAGGTGCTCTGACTCTGTTCAGGTGCTGGGTACAAGCTGCTTTCACTCAAGTAATTGAAATCCAAGTGATAAATATCTTGATAGTAAACATCTTTAGGTAAGTGACTTGAAACTCAGGTTTTGTGTAGGGCAAGGAAGGAGACTTGTTTGCCAGTAGTGCAGCAGATTGATGCTAAGTAGATGTGCAGAATAGAATGTATATTTTTCCTTCTGTTACAGTGTCTCGGTTGGTCACTATCAGTACAGACCCCTATGAAGCCTGTGATGGAGCTCATGCCCTTGTAATTTGCACTGAATGGGACATGTTTAAGGTAAATCTTATCTTCAGTTTACACTAAAGAAAAAAGAGGGAGTGTTATGCTATTGCTTTATTCTACTTGCTTTAATTCCCTTTTACAGGAGTTAGATTATGAACGTATTCATAAGAAGATGCTGAAGCCTGCATTTATCTTTGATGGTAGGAGACTTCTAGATGATCTTCACAATGAGCTACAAGTCATTGGCTTCCAGGTAATCAGCTGGGTGATGCTGCTTACATTTTCTTTCTGTCTGCTTTCTTCCTTCTTTTCTCTCCTGCAGTGATTTGAGTAGCAAGGGAAAAAATTCTTTTCAGGTGAGGATTTAAATCTAAACCTATCTGCCTGTACTTCAGTCTCCTCACTAGTGCTGTCTTCCTCCATTGCCTTGCTATTTTCATAGATTGCTGTGTTAAAATCCAAGCTGCATCAGACTAGGATGCTTATTCAGTAGTATAAGCATGCCTTAGAATCATAGAATCTGTGGATTTTTAGGTTGGAAAAGACCATTAAGGTTGAGTTGAACCAACATCTGAATGCTGTTCTGCCCTTTGGACTGTGGAAATCATGCAGACGGAGATAGATGTAAAAACCTTTTTAAATTCACTCTAGATAACCAGCAGGATAATTGCCTTGAAAACTAACCCCTTCACTGCTTCCTCAAGTCCTGCAGCCCCTGCTGCTAGCACCCTTTAGAAGGGCTGAGCTTAGCATTTGCTGTGTGTTATAACCTGTGACACAGCCTGTACCTGGAAACTTACTTGAACATCACCAAACAAAAAAGGCAACATCTAAAATTGGCAGTAGCAGGATAGCAGAACATACTTCCTTCAGAAGTAAATGGAAGCTGTAAGCACCTTTTTGTTCTTCACAAAAGACATAAAGCAGGTTTACCTACAGCTTTAAGCCAGACAAGGTGTAGTACAGGTAACATGTTTACCAGCCAGCGAGATCCTCCACTTGGACAGATTATTAAAAGAAGCTTTGGACTTTCCCTGAGTTCTGCACAAGGCTTGCTGCCACTGGAGTTGAAAGCCTTGTATGTGAAGATGCTTTTGAAGATAAGTCACTGAAATGCTGAAGTGTCACATGGAAGCTGGAGAGGATTGATTAATGTCAGCCAGAAGATCAAAGCAATGGTCTGTGTTTACACCCAAGAAAGGACCCAAAGCTTCTTAACTAAGCATTTTGCTAAGCTAATAGCAAATTATATATCAAATTATAACCCATGTGATGTTTTTCCTGAGGAACTTCTGTGAGTCTGTGTCTTTAAAGACTTCCCAAATCAGAGGCTGTTTCATAGATCTTGGTTAACTTTTCTTCAATTTCTGGTTGAATTTTTAATCAATTTGTGAGTTTGCTTTCTAGAATCCAGGTTTATTATCTGGATATTTCATCCAGAATGTCATTATGAAAGCATTCAACAATTGACCTATATTTTCTGTATGAAATAATAAGGATTTTGTCTTAAAAGGACAGTCCCAAAATTGAATTTTCTAGGTCCCAAGTTTTTTTAACTGCCATTGTTAAAAACTATTGTATAGACAGCCTGATGCCAATAACAATTCCATTACATACACACCGAATTTATGGATTTGAGCTGTTCTGTTGTAGGGTTTCTTTTACTCAACCTAGAATTTAAAAAACTTGAAACACACCTACCATTTCAGTTATAACCTGTTTCCACAGTGAAGCTCAGTTTAGGGAATTTGAATGTGAAGCTCTTAATTATAGGTGAAGTAATTTGTGATTTGGGGAAATCTGCTCAGGTTTCAAGTGGGGAATGCAGAGTAAGCCTTGATTGAGGTGCTTGAAGCACTTCTAGCATAGAAAGAATTTGACTAATACTGAAATCACCAAATCTGTAAATAACCTGATAGAAGTATCTCACCCAGACACAATCAGAACAAAATCTACAAACCATATCAGATGTGTGTTGTTTTTTTTCTGTGTATTCCTGAGTATTGTCATTACTTGCATAATGGCTACAGGATTCTTTCTTGATGTTTTTTCTCCTGCTTAAACTACTCAGTTATTTACACTATTCATGAACAGGCTTGTATAAACTGATTTAACCAGCAATTAAAGCTGTTATGGGCAAATATAGTACTTATACCTCATATGACTGTTTGAACAACTCCTTTTCAGAGTTAATTCAGATGTCTCTCTAAAATATATTCATCAAAATTCAGTGAAACTTAAAATAGCTGAAGTATTTTTGTCTTTTGGTGTTTTGCATCTGACCTGGGCTACTTAAGAAGAAAGCCATAGCTCTCCTTACTTGCTGGGTTTCTGAACTGTTTTGTTACTTGGTGATTTATCCTCCACAAGCTCTGTCCGTGGTGATTTACATTAGTCTGACCTATGAATTAGGAGAACCCGTCTCACTCTTTGAATATTGCAGTGCCTGGCTTGTGTGTGCTGGCTTTGTTACATGCTTTCTCTTGTACAGAGTTGGCTGCCTTTAGCTTTTTAGAGTTGTGTTATTTCAAACACAACACCCTACATTAAAGGGGGGAGGGGAATCTTCTGTATTAATTTACTGAATATGAATTTTTAGTCAAAGGAGGCTGAGCCCACATTCTGTGAACACTCGGAAACATCTTATGATTTCTGTTCTGATA
The DNA here is from genome assembly GCA_024733675.1 of Psilopsiagon aymara. NCBI lineage: Eukaryota > Metazoa > Chordata > Aves > Psittaciformes > Psittacidae > Psilopsiagon > Psilopsiagon aymara. The sequence continues at coordinate 12,956 of JANRGW010010054.1, forward strand.
GTCCTATGGAAGATGAGGCATCTGAATTTTCAGATTAGCAAGATGCAGCTTTAAATATGCAGAGCAGGCACTTGTGAAAGGCTGTGTTTAACAGAAACCTTTTTGCCACTTCAATCCCAGAAAAACTTCCTGGGCACACTGCACTCTGTGGCTTGTATTATTCTAGTGCCACGGTCCTGAATGTGATTTATAGTTTTCCTCATAGGCCAATATGCTCAGGTTAGCTTGCAACTTATGTGTTTTCTCTTTCAGATTGAAACTATTGGGAAGAAGGTGTCAGCCAAAAGAATTCCTTTTGCATCTTCATGTGAAATTCCTAAGTTCAGCCTGCAGGACCCACCTGTCAAAAAGCCAAGAGTATAATGTTTGATAGGTGCTGAAGGAGTTCTGTGGACCTTCTTAGTGATAATAACTGTAAGCCTATGCTTTTTTAAGGAAAGATATTTTCATAAACTAAACCAATTTTACACTAGAAATGGTACCTGGTACATGTGAATTCAGTCTAATTTCAAATTTCTATTTTTATAGCTCTTTTGTTTTGGTACAGATCTGTTTTTAATAATGGAAAAGTTACCTTCAAACTGAGGATTTCTGCTTCCCAGCCTGCTCCTAAACTGCAGTTTGAATGTTTCAAATTAGATGAAAGTAAAGGAAACAGTATCTTTTTACTTCAGTCTAGTCCTGGAGGGTGATCAGGTAATTCTTTACCCAGTTAAATGCTTGCTCCTACTGGCATTGAAGTAAAAAGATAAGTGCTAAATGAATTTGGCAGGATTTGGGTTGACTCTTAAACTAGAGCTGACTTCAACAATAATACCCCTATACAGGTTGGGATCAGTTGGCACTGATGCAGTCAAAACTGCATCTGTTGGGGGGCCATGTAGTTCTGCAGTTATCTATCATATAACTAATGGCAGTGGACTGGCAGCTATAAGCTGATCCACTGGCAGATCTTCACTTTTGATTCTCTAGTTGTCTTGCCAACATTCCATGTGCAGCTACATAAATTATTGATGTAATCAGATTCCTGGGGCAAGTCTTTCCTAAGTTACAGCAATACAACTCCTCTTCAGCAGAAGGAGCATTCTGCTTGTTTGAACATTCAGTTTAAGGGGAATTACCTAATTTGGTGTCAGTCCAAGCAGAAAGCAAATATTGGCTTTGAAGCTACCTGATGGCTCTTTTTCATTCCTTTCTGCTTACATACTTCATCTGAAAGCAGCTTTCTTAATGAATCTGCAAAAAATTATTCCCTGCTGTTAAATTCTGAAAAATAAAAATTCAGCCCCATAAATAAGTCAGCTTGCTACCTCATTTAATTAGCAGGAGTGAATACTTCCTATGTTATCTTGATTTTTTTTTTTTTTTTTTTTTACTTATTTCTACTTGGTTTTATTATTTTTAATTGCCCAATGCGATTAAAATCCTTGAGATGACAGAGTTTGTGTTTGGCTTGTTGCATGGGGGTGTGAAATGGAGGGGAGGATGGAGGAGGATGACCATGAACAGGTTTCTGACTAGAAAACATAGATGTCTTAGCTGAATAACTGTGGTGTTGAGATGTTGGAGAATTATCCTTTAGCTAGTCATATGAATACCTTCTGAATTTATTCAACAGGTGTGCCTTCAGTTATGCTGTGTCAATGGTTAAACAGAGCGCAAGATCAGTGTCATCTTGGTAATGAGTGCTATTAAACTATTTACCCACAGAAATGTAGTTACAGTTCAAGCTTTAGGACAGATATTTGAAGATTTAAGGAGCTTGTTTTATCTACTGAAATTGTTATACAAAACTGTTATCTGACTGAAATAGCTGTATCTTTGAACCAGGTGCTTTCAGATTCTGCACGTTAATGGCTTTCACATAGGGACTTACTATGCAGTGATCACTTGGCACTTTGGGCAAATTTGCCTCAGGCTTTTTGTTCCATCATAAGCTTCTGTGAGGAGCACATCAGAAGCCACTCAAAGACAGTGGGAATTGCAGGGGCTTAAAATCAAACTGTCATCTTTCATCATGCATCTCTTCCTGATTCCATAAGATGCTTTCATACAACACCTGCAGAGCACGGTCAACCCTGTGATACAGTTGTAGTATTTGTAAGCATTGCAGTGCAACTGGTAGATCACCCTGTCCTTGCAGGTGGGCATCATCCTGACTGCCTCTGCCCCTGCAGCACCTGAGAGGGCAGGCTGGTCACCTGTCCTTGGGTTACTGACCGGTTGTGCTCAGAGGATCTCTTCTCCTGAATTGTGTTAAGGGTAGCACAGCACTGCTTCAGGGTTCATCTTAAGAGGGAGGGTGAGCAGAGGCTCCAGAAAACTGGGATGTGTTTCAGAAATGCACACAGCTGCAATAGTAGTGCCTCTGAATAGGAGCTGTCCTCATGGGTTTGAAGTAAATGAATGAACTGTTAAGCTCTTGTGTGAAACATTGCTCCTATTAGGAATGTGCAAGATGGTCAGTTTTCCTGAGGCATCAGGAGATGGAGGAGCTAGGTGCAATACTCCTATTCCTGCCCTGTTTCTCCTGCACACTTAGTCAAAGCCCGGATAGTAACTTGTGACTTAAGTCATAAAGATTATAAAGACTTGCAAGTTTATTCTAGTGGGATCACTCTAACTCTCCTAGGAAAGAGGGAGCAGCAGATCCTTTCTAAAGGGCAACAAGGTAAAACTGGTACTGGCGTTTCCCTTGCCTTTTCAGAGTCAGCTGATTTAGTTTCTTGGTGACTGCATTCTTTCAGTTCACCGCTGGGATTGTGGAATGAATGCAGTCTGAACAGTTAAACAGTGGAGCATGCCTTTGGGATACAGCAATACTTACCTTGCTTGTGTAAGAGAACCTTATCACAGGCAAAAAGAGTGAACTCCAGCAGCTTTTGCAGCACTATGAATCATAAGCCATCCTCTTCAGGGTACAGTTGCCAGGGAAATAAGTAGAGATGATTTGTATGCCTGCTTTGAAGGTTTGAGTAATGTACATAGGGATGGGGTTTAATGCTATTGAGCCTTTGTCTATAGGATCTTGCAGCAGGTAATTCTTGAAGAGAATTGTGTAATGGGCTCCTGTCCTCTGAAATGATTTTTTTTTTATGGGGTTCTTAATAAAATGCAATCCCACAGCAGCACTGTTTTTCACTGTAAAAATGGGAATACAAAGCAAATCCAGCTTTAATACAAGCCTATCAATAGTATGATACAGACTGTGTTAAGTCCTACCAAAGCCTTGCCAAATAGACTAATCATAAATGTCAGGCAAGATGTACTGTTTTACTTGTGTATATGTATGCTCAGCCCTCTGAAGGTAAAACTAGTCTGGGGCCAGGCACGTATTGCCAAGAATATTGCAAGTGAATGGAAGAAACACTTTTTTGACCAAGAATAGTTAGTATAGGAGGAGTCAGTGGTGAGATTTTGTATTGGCCCAATAAGCTTACACTTCTGTCAGCTGAAGTTCTTGCAGTGCTATAGTCTTGCTCACCAGGTAAGTTTTTTAAAATGAACTGTAAAATAATGCAGGGAAATGAAATAGATTATCTGGCTCATTTAGGAATACTGGAGTTGGTTCTCATTACTTTTACCATTACAAGCTAAGAATTTCCATTACAAGCTGCACATCTGCAGTAGGTTGACACATGTTGTAATAAGGCATAAGTACTTGACATCGTTTTGAACGAAGGGGACACCAATATTACTGATTAAGAAGGAAAAAAAAAATGAAAACTCTTCTTAAATGAACCCTGGCTTTGTTGATTTGACCTGAGACTTGAAGCCACTGGAAGATGCCTTCTTTAGTTGCATAACATTTAATTAAGCTTCATATGGTGTAGTAGATTGATGCAGTGATGCCAAAAAAAGGCTGTTTCTTCTTTTAAAGTGTCTGTGTCAAATTGAAATCATATTCCCAGAACTCAATTTGATGTTTTTCTGATTGCAAGGAAGATTAATGTTTCTTAAAATATTTTAAGGCTGCTTTATTAAACAAACTGACAGAATGATGTGATTGACATTTTCTTTTTGTATGTCACTAAACATGAAACTTAATCGGAAACAAAAATGAGATAGTTGTGATGCCTGTGCTGAATTTATAACCAGGAGTTCTCTGAGACTCTAGTGCTTTAACATGGAGTTACAAAAAAACTGAAGGGGCAATAGCTAAGGAAGATGGCTGTAAAAGCAGGATTTCTTAACTAGAAGAACTTCAGGGCTTGTCCTCAAATGCTCTTATAAACAAAGCAGCCCCCTAGTTTATGAAGTCAAAATGTGACTGCTTTCCTTAGAAACCAGAGCAAAAGATGCAGTTAAAAAATAGCTTATGTAGCTTCTAAAACCTGGTACCAGCTGGCAGACAGTTGTGTAGAAGCCCAAGATCATCTTCTGAACCACCCAGCAGCAATGCGTAAGATAATTCTAACATGAAGTAACGCTGGACTGTGTTTCCAGAAGCATTGTTTCTGACACTGTAAAGAAATCATGGATAATTACTGTTATGTTTGATAATAGCTGTACAGCTCACAACTCCTTTTTTTCCTGTATTTCTGGTGTTGATATGTTGAAAGAGCAGTAAAGTGGCAAAAGCTATACTAATACTCTGTTAAATCTACTCTGTAAGCAAGCCAAAACAAGCATTTATAGTAGGACCTGTAATAAAGGCTGGCAGGCACTAAAACGTGTAGGTATCCTGGGAATATTGTTGCACCCCTCCCTCCCTGCTGCTGTGGAGGGAGCAGTGAATTCCCATACCATAGTTGATAACCTTCCACTGCTCTGGTGTTCAGGTTACTTCAGCTGAAGCAGGGCGTTTTTGGCTCAAAGCATGTCTGGTTCCAAGATTAGTGATCAAACTTTATTTATTAAAAGAGCAGCCTTGCCTTTCTCTCTGCCTTTACAAAGTACAGCTAGTGAGATTTCTGTTTCTCTGTTCTCCCCCGTTCCTCATGGCTCAGGTTTCTCTTTCCAGAATTTACACTGTTTAATTAGTACATTTCTTCTAGCTCAAGGCTATTTGTCTTCATAATGCTTTACTAGTGCTGTAATTAATTTTGTGAAATCAGCTGTACATCACTGGCCCAGTCATATCATCTGGTTTTTGTTGTTCATGACAATATTGAGTCTTTGCTGTATTACCTTGCTGATAAACCATTTTCCTTCTAACATCTTGCTGAGCGGGGGGTGGGTGGAAGGTCCACTCTCCTTCATGCAGACTACAGTTAGTTTAGTTACAGTAATTTACCACAGCCAGCCCTTAGTATTACCTGCATGATGAGAGTTTGGGGCCAGACAGCAAATTCCTGGCATGTTTCCCAAATAACTTCATGAAGATAGAGCTGAAGCCATTTCAAAATGGTATCTCATGACCATAGCAAACAACTGAGAATTACTAGGCAGAGATGCACTTTGAACTATCATGAGTGTACAGAGAAGGGTTTACAGCTTCTACTGTACCATAAGCCATGGTTTTATTTCTGCTTGAGCTTAGTAAGTTATGTAATAGATTTCACATTTCACCCATGACACAGTTCAGCTTTAACAGTCAGGCTGCATCTCACGGGGGCAGGTCACCAGACCCATCAAACGCATCACCACACCCTCAGACTGGGTTTTTAACTCTCCTTTAATGACAGACAGTACCTATGGGGCAGAAGCACAGTACAGAATAGCAGCAGTCCTGCAGACACATGCCAAAGCAGCACCTGTGCAACTCAGTGGAGCCTGTTACAGTCATGCACCCTAGCTAAGGGTGGCTATATTTATGCTGCTATGGCAACTTGGAGTCTTCATGTAGTTTCAATTCTATGGTATCTACACCAGGTTAATTGTCTTGCCACAGAGGGCTGTTGCTTTCTGTCAACTTGATGCCTTGTGTTTACCAAGGCTCATGCTTTTAAGACATGCAAGCACCTGAAACGTGCTTTTCTTATTAACTATGAGAATGGTACATTTCATTTTCTTAAGATGCAGGTAAGAGATACTCTCTTGAAGGTCTATTACACACCTTCTCAGCCCTAATCTGGTCCTTTGTCATGCACACAAGCTTTCTTTAGAACTCCTTTAATTCCCAGAGCCCTTACAAGCTGGTGTTACATAAGGGGTAACATACGCCAAAATACCAGTATGTTTCACATTACTATTAGCACCTTCACAAGTACAAACAGCAGCAGTTCTGATGGTGGTATCAAACCTGTTTACTTAAATCAGATTTTTTTTTTTTCAGCTTACATTTCTTCCACCTCATTTCCATCACTCTTGCAAAATCAGTCACAGTTCTATCTTCTGACCTTCTGCTGAACACTACACGTACTATGTAGTTGTAGCCTTGCCAGAAGGAAAGAGGTAAAGTAATGTGAAGTGCTTTGGTGAGAGAAGCATGTTCTGGAAAGATAGTAAGTTTATTCATGCATCCACCATCTGCTCTTCTGCATTTCTGGAACTGAGCGTAATTGAGGATCCTCGAAACTGGCTGCTTTAAATAGGTTCATTCGCATTTTCAGATGGCTTTTGTCTTTCTTTTTTCTACCAAGTTCTTCAAGAAGAATTCACCTATTAAAAGGCAAAAAAGCACCAAAATTATTTGTAGGTATTTCAATGAAATAAAGCAAAACAATACACATTTCTTAGTAATGTGAGTATTCTATTCTACAGTGTAATTGTTCTTACCAGTATTTTATAGTAACTCAGTTCTATACAACAGCACTTTCAATACGTATAGCAGGGATGTAAAAAAAACCCCAAACCAAAACCTATAATCCCACAACCAACCCCTCCACCTCTAACATGCTGGTTTTCCCTGTGCTCAATTTGATGAAATATCTCTGCTGTTTCATGTTTTCCAACAGGCAGTGGCAAATTGAATCCATTAAACATTAATTCAAATTTCATAAAGTATCAGCAACTTATAGTGAAACCCACTATAAGCTCACATTTGAGCTGGCATTAAAGCTGAGAAGTAAAGGTGCCCCAGATGAGTCTTCTCCACTCTCTTAGGAAAAAGCAGGACGCTGGGTCTACGTAACAGTTACATTAGTATCAGCTGTTACTTAACACCCAGTGCTTTGTCAGAAAGGTACTGCTGTAAGTGTGTCTAATCATTTCTAAGCACTGTAAATAAATTCTGCCTAAAGCAACACACCACGAACAGCAAAGGGCCCCATTAAAACCTGAAGCATCCAAGAGGCAGAATATAAAGGAAAACTTGCAAACTGGGTACTCTTTATCCTGCCTCACACATCAATTATAGTACAAACTATGGTTTGCAAAAAACTAACTTCAACAGCAGCAATTGTACAACTACCAGTCAGTGTCACACTGATGCATGCAGGTGACCTATGGAAGACAGGAAGTGTAAATAATTAAGAAAGGTGAGCTTTGCACATATTACTTCACTGTTTCAACTTCATAGAATAAAATGTTATGTGCTAAAGAATCTCCTGCTTGTCAGTAATTACCTGCTTTGTAGGAGGAGCGCACTAATGGCCCGCTAGCAGTGTAATGGAATCCAAGATCATTTCCTATTTTTTCCCAGTACTTAAATTTTTCAGGAGTTATGTACTCCTCAACCTGAGTGAAAAGAATTCATTTTGATCAGGTATGAATGCAAGGACATGCAAGGACAGCTAGCATGTAGTAAAATCAAACACAGTTACATGGCAAGTTCAAAATCTTACACTCCAGAACTTCGTCAGTCAAGCCACAGACTGAATTTTCTCTGCTTTCTATCAGCAGAATGTATTTTATTTGCTTTTCATATTTCGCTGAAAAGTTTGTAAAGTTTAATTTCTAGTTGTTTATTATTTTCTTCACTCTGTTTTTGAACAGTCCTTTTGTGCAAACCTTTTTCTGTCCAAGTAAAAGAAGCACAATAGTCCTACAAATCTCTTCATTGACAGTGAAACACAGTATCTGAACAGACACAAGCTCCAGACAGAGAACAGAAGGAGAAAATAGTCAGTTCCCTAGCTTAAGTGGGACCATTAAGGGAGAGCCTACAAGACTCTGAAGGGGAGCTGGCCTGAACCATTACATTTGAGACATACACTGAAACTCTTGTTTTCCAGAATCATGCCTCAGCTCCAGCTATCTCCCCAGCTAAGAGCACAAAGTAGCAGTGGGCAGTCTGCAGAAGATGGAAGAGATTAGATGGCTGAGGTCATTTTTAGTGAAGAGTCCATAATAAACGAAGATCAGGTTAAACAAGGAAGGACAGTTAAGGTAAGGATGCATACCAACCCTCAGTTTAGACGAAGTGTGCATGGTGCAGGCCATAACACTGGAAATTAAAGGCATTTTTACCTTTAAGTGACGTTTTGTTGGTTGCATGTACTGTCCTAGGGTCAAACAATCTACATCTGCTTCCCGCAACACTGGAAAAAGAGAATTCCCTGTTAGCGGCAGAAGGATCACAAGGACCTGTCAGCAATTAGAAAACAGCCTCCTTCCAAGTGCAAACAGCCTGCAGGGGTTACATTCTGCTCTGCAGTGAAGGGTACCTGCAGCCTTGGTGAGCAGCAGCCACACACCTTGCCCCAATGCTGCTGCAAGACGGGAGCTTCCCAGTCAAAAGCCAGAGAGAACAGTGTTGTGCCGCACTCGCTGCAGTCATGAGCCTCACTGCAGAGATGACATGCTCTCACCCTTTTTTATCTTACTGATTCGCATTGTATCGTTAGGTCACAGCCTTAATTTCACAAAAAAATGGATGCATGCATGCACAGTTGGCACTTCTATACTGTTTCAAGAGACCTGATGCCACAGACACAGATAGTTCAGAAGAGCTATAAATCGGGGGACGTCACCAACATCTTTAGCCAGTTTTACACACTTGGGATGTACACTAGTTTGTTACCTGCAGAATCTCAAACTTTGTCTGCTAAAATCTGAGCATATACTACAGCACACATCTTCAGGTAGTCTGCTTACAGAGGGAAATCAAACCTCTTGATAGTCAGCTGGTCTGAACAATCATGTTCACTGCAGCTAGAGAGGTATTCTGGACAAAGGGGTAGCTGAGGAGTCAGACTTTGCACAAACATCTCCATTTATTTTCTGGCTACTTGGATTGGTTGCCCCACATCAAATAGGAAGAAAAAGACTGTGTTTTGACTACAGCATTACACTCACTGTTGCCCTGGCATCTCTGTTTAGATTGATACAGTTCTGTAAAGCAACTGGTTCAGTCTCAGCGTATTTACATGTTCTTTAACTCATATCCAGAGGACGGAGGGGGAGCGAAATCAGAATAACTGAATGAATGGTGCGAATACGAGTTTGTCTCCAAATACAGCCATAAATGTAGCCTGAAAACAAATGGCACTGACTCTGAAATTTCATATTCTTGTGGCTAGGAAATACTAGTCAGGAAGAAAGGAAAAATCAGGAACTATAATTTTATGGTCTACATTGTGGGACAGCTGCAAAAAATCTAGATGCTATCACTGCATTCCAAGTATGGGTTGTTGTACCCAAAGTAAAGTACCGGGTAGACATTTTTCCAGGATAGGGGAGAAATACCAGAGGATTTATAAACTGCTTCTTCTTACAAACACATTGCATTCACTTCCCGCTGTGAAATTTTCTCCTCTTAAAAGTACATTTACATGGAAACATAAGAACATGCTACAGCTCCAAGTATAATAACTGGGTTTGTGCTAAGATGAAACAAATTATTTCAAACAATCAGGCCTGCTGTTTTTAAAAAGAATGCACAATAAGGCAACTATGTTGCAAGCCCATTATTTAAGTGATGCAAAGATGTCAATACAGTTACATAAACGCAGTTATAATTTCCACTGAAATCAACTCAAGCTGGATCTACCTGTTAAATTGCATCTGAGAGCCAAATGAGGGCAAAATATTTCAGAAGTTCCATTTTTCTTAACGAAAGTCACTACACATGAAACTTCAATACTGAGATAGTCATGAAACCCGTGGGTTTTTTTCCCTAGGACAGCTTAGAACACGCCTCCTGCACCAGCAAACTGCTTTTCATGTTGAGGCAAAGATGCCTACAACTGGTTTCCAGCACAACAGGATTCATGCGTGTGAACTCTGGATGCGTTTCAACACCAACTTACACTTCATCGTGGAATACACTTGCTCATCTGTCTCACCCAGCCCCAGCATCATGGAGGTTTTGGTGATGACGCGGGGCTGCGCCTCCTTGGCGTGCTTCAGCACACGCAGGGACTGCTCGAAGCTGGCTTGGGGGTCACGGACCTTCCTTTGCGCAGTGTCAGCGGGGGGGGAAGGTCACAGAAGTCAGAGACGAAGACCGAGCCGCGCGGCACCCCCAGCGCGAGCCCCCGGCCCCGGGGCGGAGCGGAGCTGGGGGGGACGGGGGAGGCGGCATTGCCCTGCCCCGCGGCCCCGTGTGTCCCGGGCGGCCCGGGCTCGCTGCGGGCAGTCACAGCGCTGCACAGCCCACACCGCGGGGACCGGCCGGGGCTAACAGCCCCCCGTGCCCATTGCTCCCGCAATCCCATTGCTCCCCATCCCCACTGCCCCCCATTCCCAT